>JAHBCN010001479.1:0-116702 GCA_019359885.1 Listronotus oregonensis
GACGTAAAATGGATTACAAAATTTAATTCTGCATATACTTGAAGAACCTCAAAAACCATATATTAACACTTCCTACTTTTGTTTTAAAATTTTGAAATAAAGATTTTATAATTATTTTACATCTGTTCACACAAAAATTACATTATAAATTTTTTTAAGAAAAATTCAACATTTAATCTCCAAACATCGCTTTGAACAAAAAAAAATTTTTTTCTCAAAATAATCTAATCTTTTTAAATAACCAACAATAAAAAGACCAAAAAAAACTCTGAAAGGGAGTTTTCAGGACTGCAATGTTTGTTATACAAAATAAATTTTTTTCCCTGTAAAACTAATTTTTACCGTTGATAATTCTGACCTCCAATGTTTAATTTTTTCCGTCTACACGTGACGTCAGAAATTTTTTTCCCATATAACCAATGCTTTGGGAATTTATGTCCTTCTTATTGGGGTTTATATTCTTTGTTTGAAATAACAGACATTCGCAAGGGTTAAAATTGATAAAAGCGATGGAAATTTAAAAAGAGTAGAACAATTTATTCGTCCGATTCATAATCTTTAATTCTTTTTTGTTGTTCTTCTTGATCTTCTTCTGCTTCTCTTTCTTGATCTCCTTCTTCTTCTTCATCCTGGGTGTAATTGTGCGTCATTAGCGATGTATCGCATGTTTGTTCGTCAGTATGAAACGAATCCTCTGCTGTTGGTGATTAGACTTAGAACACGACCCCTTGATAATTGTGCATGCCAGAGAACAAACAGTCCAACTTTCTTGCAACCACATTTAGCACTGCATCCCTTTTTACGTTGCAAACAATTGTCTTTAGCAGTTTTTCCGGCGCAGGTGGGAGTAAAGTCTGAATTGATTCTATATATTATCGACCAACTTCCAACCCCAATCTTTTGGGTTTAGCTGATAGCCAAGTAACACTTAAACTTGGTAATATACCCGAAAAAGATGTTGATGAGTACTAGTAACGCACACTATTGAACAGAGAGATGTTGTCTCAAGGTTACCCTAGCGTATACATTAAGGGACTGGGTTTTATTTTACCTGATATTCTCATGGTTATACTGATGTATATTTTATATTATAGATGTAACTTACAATCACCAAAAGAAAAATATTTTTACTTATATTACAGCTACAGAGATGACGCACTCATGTATACAATGACGCTTACAACTTTTTGAATACTTATATCTCGGAAACGGTGGCCTATAAAAAAAATATTATTACCTCTTTTATAGATAATTTGATAATCTACAATTTTTGTTTAAGGTAATTTTACGATATAACTTACCGTTTTAAAAAAAATCGCAAAAATCCCTTTTGTTTAATCTTTAACCTCGAGTCTTTTTCCTAACGTTATTGGTAGAACGATGTAAAATTTCAAACATTTTCGTTATTTTTAATTATGTTTTAAAAACAAATTTAACAACTTTTAGCTGATAATTCAGGGTAATTAAATTAATGTTAATTAAAATTAGTAAAAAAATAAAAATGACTATATAATAAGAAAAAATAATTTAAAAAAAACTTATTAAGAATACCAATATATTTTTGAATAAAAGCTTCTAGAATAAACTTATTTACTTTTTTCTTTCTGGAACTTTTGTTTAGTTGGTTAGGACCTGTAAATATTTCAAGGTACGATTTTTTCGCTATTTATAGGAAAAGTAAAAAGTTACAACTTATACGGCATATAACAAAATATAACAAAACTATTCATTAGCCGATAATTCATGGCTAATTAATTATTTTAATTGCAAATTAGTAAATAAAGATACAAGCCTGACTAACATAATAATTAAGAAGCAAAATAATTGGGAATTAAAAAAATACTTATTCTTAAGAATACAAAAACAATATATTTTGGAGCAGGTAAAAAATTTAATTAAAAAACTGGTGTCAAAGGTGTGATCCATTTTTTAATTTTAATAAATATTTTAAATTTTACCATACAATTCATTATCTGACATTTTATGAATATTTATTTACTTTTAAAACAGAACGGGTTTAATTAAAAACCAGTATTTTGGTTGAACTTCCTAAAAAATTAAGAGTGCTTAACATGCATTAAAAAAATATTTTTTAGCTTCTAACCATCTGCTTGTCTTTAATAATTTTAGATAAGAAACTTGCTTATATTTCTATCTGAATTTTTTAAATGTATATCTCACAACCAGTGGTGTAGTTGTCTAACCAAGGGACCCGGGGCAAACATTGAACTAGGGCCCTATCTTAATGGATAAATACCTTAAAGGGGCTAAGATCTTGAGTATCTTTAAATAAAAATAACACAATTTTTAGCAAAGAAAGTCCACTTTGCAATAAGGATACCGTAAAAGACTATATTATGTTGCACTAAAAGTAAGCTTCTGGACATATTTGCACATAGTTTGCGCAAGTAAATAAAAAAATACAATATTAATATTGATATCAATTAAAAAAATATGTGGAATTAAATTAGGTCTGTGAAATTCAGAAGGCAATTGGTTACAACACTAGTTCAAAAAAACATCGAGAACGTTACTCTGCTTTGAGATATTTTATAAGAAATTAAAATTGCATTTTGTGTTGGAATTCATGCAAAAACATACTTGAGATATGTACTGTCATAATTAATAATGCGCTTATAAAAATAATGTTGTATTTTGAAACCCAATAACTTCCTAATTATTTTTTCATTTTCTTATCTTTTCTTTCATATTTTTGGTTAAAAAGGACTCTAGAAAGTATTTATGCTGATTTTTATAAATTTATTTTTTATCTTAAAACTTAAAAAAATATATATATATATATATATATATATATATATATATATATATATATATATATATATATATATATATATATATATATATATATATATATATATATATATATATATATATATATATATATATATATATATATATATATATATATATCATATATATATATTATATATATATATACTGAGTGACGAAAACGATAACTAACTATGACACCTTGTTGCCGGGGAGGTGAAAGATCTCTCTCCCGACAAGATCATCAGATTTATTAGGAGTTTGGACCTGGTGGGAAAAATATAAAAGGGTGTGAGCCCCAATAGACCGATTGGTCGCGGTGGAAGGGTGTTATACCCACTCACTTTAAACCTACCTACCTACCTAGTAAAAATGATTAAATTTTCAGCCTTTTCTTCGGCTTATTTGGCCGGTTTTTTGCACTGTTTTTGGGCCTGCTCAACTAAAATTTTACAAATTTTTGCTAACATTTGTGGTTTAAAATTTAAAAATTTATAGGCCTCGAGTTCAAGTGTTGCTCATATTTAACAGTTAGAGGCTTTAAGGGAAGGCAAATTGTGGGTTTACCTAATTCAGGTGTGTCAAATTAAGAGAAAAACAAATCCATCTTTACCTACCATTTTAAGATAGTATCAGGCCTGGATCCAAAAAACGAGGATATAGAGCTAGGGACACTGGACGTCGCGTAGCAAAACAACAGAGCGTCAAGATCGCCCTTTAAGACTTTTGGCTTTTTAAGATCGCTTGATGGGCAGTCGGAAAACGTACAGTGTATGACCGAATTAGAAGTTTTGGGCTTTTTTCTTAACCTCCCCATTATGTTTTGCTATTGACCTAAGCATCTCTGCAACCGGCAACAATAGCGCAGAGACAGATCTTTTGTGGATCAGGAATAGAACCAGATAATCTCTAGTGTAAAATCTTATTTTTGTTTGGGTATGCATGATGGTCGAGCAGTGATAAGAAGGCGACGTGATGGATCCACAAATTCATATAAAGAGATATGTTCATCAACCGTGCGTGTAATGACATGGGGTACCATCGCATATCTTAGCAGGACATCTGTAGTTTTTATTAGATATAACATGAAAGTCATTAGGTATATTTAGAAAGTAGTAAGATCACATGTCCTTGCAATTAAAAATCTTATTTTTGAACCACAAAACGCCAGACCACATGTGAACAGAGTAACCGTAGAGTTCACAGATCAACACCACAATCCACCATGATTCTTAAGATCGCCTGAGAGGGTGAAATGAGTTACTGCAAGATTGACCACCTCAAAAGATCAATGCCTAGTCTTGTCAGTGAGTGTATAAGATTAAGGTGCTTTAACACTTTATTAAACTTAATTTCGTTATTGAGTAACCGATTTGGCTGAGCACCAAAGGTTTGTTCCAACTTAAAGTTTTTGTACTGCTGAAACTGTTAAAATCGATCAAAAAGCAAGTATCGATATGGCACGGTTTTATCCTAGTACAAAAACGAGGAAGTTAAAACGCTTTCTGTATATTCAATGGATTCTTACTTTGCTTGGGGATCAAAATGACCGTTCGGAATCACAAAAGATTACATGTTTGGAACAGTAAAGGGATCGAGTAATACACCGTCACCCATAGGTTGGAACGGGTTTATTTGACCAGGCTTGCGCGTGACCGTACAATAAAATGGTTTTTTGCGGGGTTGAAACAAACCTCAAATCATGTACTAGCTAGTGACTGCTATACATGTAAGCGTAAAATTAATTAACTATATTTGATTTAAATCGGTCTTTACTTTTTTTGCTACTCAGCATATTATTTAGTTCTGAAGGGAACTCAGAAAAAACATTTGATTATTTTATTATGTTTTAAATAAATACAAAATATTAAGCACAGGTAAAATTGACTAAATACTAGCAAAACATACAGACTTTGGTATTTCAGAACGTTTGGGAATGTTTTATTTTTCCTAGTTGTCCGGAAATACTTAAAATTTAGATCCCAAGGGTCAGAGTTGGTATATTTGTATTTTTACGTATGCTTTTTTGTGAAAAGTTAAACATATTAAGTAATTTTAAATTATAAATTGTTTTGCATGCTTATATAAAAATATCTTCAGTTGTTGTTAAAAACAGTTATTTAATTTTTTAATATATCTTTTGTGTAGGATGGTATCTGTGGGACTATAGATCTCAAAAATACTTTAAAAATTTAAATTAGAATACGGCAGATATGGCTTTTTTTGTTGAAGTTGAATCACAAATAACAGAAGGTTTATTTTTAAGACAGTATGTCGCTAAGGTTTAAATTTATCATAAAAATTAGCATGCATGCATGCATTGCATAAAAATTTACATTTTAGTAGATAATACATCACACGCAATTCGAAATACTTTTTGGAAAATTTGCTAGGAAATGATAAACGAAAAAAATATTGTTGTTAATTTTTTTTCGTTTTTTCTTAAAATATAGAATTTACCCAAAAGTATTTTTAAGGTGCGAACCCTGCAGATGGTTACTAAAATAAATATTTAAGATTAAGGTGGTTACAAGCCAATCTGTATGCAAATTTTTATATTCCCTGGTTAAGTTCTAGGAATGTATACAGGGAGTTTCTTAATAATATCAAAATATATACGGGTGTGATTTTAAATGGAAAGTTAAGGTAGTTTGCTTTATAAACTATTTTCCAAAAATGTTCACTTACGATGATACACTGTCTTAAAATTCGAGGAAAAAGAAAAAATTATAATTATTTTTAAAGCCGGTTGATATTTAAGTGATATTTATTATGTAGTAACATTTAATAAAGATAAATAAAGACAAAAAATAGTACGCCAGTGGTTTTCAAAAAAAAAAGATTGTAAATTTCTTGTTGAATTTAAAAACTAAATGTTTCCTTACATTTTCTTTCTGCAATGAGCTGTTTTCGAAAAAAAAATCATGAATATAAAAAATGGTTATTGTTTAGATGTGTGGCTCCATTTATTTGAGATGTAAAATCAACACGATTTAATTGTTTTTGGGCTGTCAAATAACTTTATTTTTAAGGATCATTAAAAATAATATAATTTAAAAAAATGAAAAATGTCAGTTTTTCGATTATTATTATTTTTTTCTTTTGAAAAAATATTTGAAAAACCTAAAAATTAATATTTTTAAAATTTTGATTTGAGATACGATCTCCTTTAGTTTTCAAGATCCCAATGGTAAGGGTCGAAATTGCGTTACCTTGTATAAACTGTCGAATATTTGGTTTTGAGTATCTTTATCCGGTAATAATTATTTTCCTTACTAATTCTAAAAGTGATATTTCTTCGCACGCGGTTTTTGATAGGTTTTAAAAACATTTTTTTTTCGAGGTAGGTAAGCTGGTAATTTCAGAAAAGTTTCTATGTCTAGATTTTGTTTGACTTGCATATTTATATTTAGCATGAAATACCCTAACCAAAAAGTACCGGGCTTGCATGTTTTTTAAAGCTCGGAGAAATATGCCAAAAATACCTTTTCTTTTAAACAGTTTACATATTTCTGTTGGCACCAGCTTGTAAAAAATAAAAACTCCTTCTCCTATTTATGACGGGTCATTTCGGGTAACAAATTTAGAATGGCATTTTCGGCAGCTTTTAAAATAAAAGTAGGTACTTTTTGATTCCAATTCAAGATATTAGAATTTGTATTAATATTTTTGAAAAAGACAACGTTAATGTGTAAATATTTATAAACTAATTATAAAGTAAACCACAAAAGATGCTTGTTTGACAAGTTTCTTATGGTTGGCATGCAGTATTGTTTTGGTAATATGGAAAAAATATTTTATAAATAAAGATAATATTTAAGTAATCCATAATTTTAAAAATATATAGTCAATTTAATTCATGAAATGTGAATTATGCGTAAAGTACAAATAACTATTCTTATTAAAAGATCAGCTATTTCTTATGATATTAAAATAAAAACCGGAGAAGTAAATTAGAATGTGAGATACAAATTAACAAAAACTTCTTTATCGCACTATAAGCAAATGCGTCGTAGAAAAATCAGTTTTTAAGCTGGGGTGTCAACAAAACGACAAACCGACGAACCGTCAAAATTGATAAATGTTTTTGTGACAAAAACGTAGAGATCTACAAAAATTTTAAGGTCCAATTTTTTCGCCATTACAATACTTTAATTTTAGGACAAAAGTAAAAAACTTACAACTAAAAACGGCGACAAAAACATCAGTTTTCCTAGTTTTCATTTGTCAACATACCAAAAATGTTTATTAACTTAAACACCTATTATAGTAAATATTAACAAATATAACAAATTACAATACAAAACAAGTTCCACTAATATATAAATTTGCATAGTAAAATTATTAAAAATTAAAAACAAATCCTATGCTTTTGAATCTAAAATGAAAATCTTATTTTGACGCAGGTAAAAATTACAAATTTAAAACATGTGTCAAAGGTGTGTTCCATTTTTTAACTTTATATATATGTTTTGAATTTTAACATACAATTCCTTTATAAGTTTTTTTTAACTTTATGAATGAAAAATTAATAAAATGAAATGTATAATATTGGTTTTAATATTTTGCAATTCCGAAAATAAGATGACGAAAACTCATTTCATTTCTGCCAATACAATTTTCGTTACGTGAGCGTTGGGCCCAAATTGTCTTTATTTAAAAAGGTATAGAAAAATTCGATCAAACTGAAAAACTTTTTTTTATCAACTTAGGACAGTTGTAAGGCTTTTTCTGAGAATATTGTTGTAAAATGTTTTATCTTAAATTGAATAAAAATAACATTCCTTAAAACGAATAAATAAATGATGGATAAATAAAGTCAAATAACACCGGTAATTTACTCCCACAAGCTATTTTTCCTTTTTTTTTAAGAATAAAGGGTATCTCAATAGGTTTCATACACATGAAATTTGACATAAGGCAAATTAATTATTCAGCATTTTACTACAAAAGAAGTAAAACGCAGGTAAAAGTGTTTTACGAAAATGCATCTTCTAATGTAAAGGCAATTTATAAACTTGGCGCAAATTTTGGGAGGAATCATGTGCCAAGTGACAATGCAATTTGAATTCAAAAAATTCGAGACGTCCGGTTCGGTTTTTCATTCAAAAATACCAGTGCGCGTTGTATTCGTCGAGGGCTGGAACAATTTTGAGTATCCTTGAAAATTTGTGAAAGGTAGCGCCTACCAACCCTTGAATTAAAAAAATTACTAAGTACATTCAATTACTAAAAAGTAAAGAACAACATATATATATATATATATATATATATATATATATATATATATATATATATATATATATATATATATATATATATATATATATATATATATATATATATATATATATATATATATATATATATATATATATATATATATATATATATATATATATATATATATATATATATATATATATATAATATATATATATATTATATATAAAAAAGGTGATTCACGGTCGATGGTAGGTTAGACGTTTATGGAAAACGGGACGCAGAATTTTTCTGAAAATTTAGCATCTTACATTTTCTTACCTGTTCTATCGATCTAAAATATTTTCAGCATTGCAGTCCTAGAAACTTTATTTTTTTAAATGGAACACCCCCTATATTAACAAGTTTTTATATTCGCCCTTTTATTATAATACTTTTTTGTTAATATTGCCCTATACCTATCTTTATGGGTTTTCGAGATAAAAAATAATTTGTATTAAATATGGTTCAAAACATGGCCCTAATTAAACTTAAGTAAATTAGTGTTTCAATTCATGAAAAGTTGATGTTTTGGTGGTAGTTTAGACAGACACGATGTATTTAATTTACGAGAAATCGACTCCATATCATACAGGGCGTGCTAAAATTACTATTATTTCCTTTATTCTTAAAAGTGGTCAAAAGATCATTTTTTCAAATGAAACCCCCTGTATATTACTCAATAAAATAAAAGATAAGAAGAACGCTTTAAGATGACATATCTGTCCCTATACCTAAATCATCAAGTTTTCTTAATAAAGCCGCTTTTTGTGAAAAATTATTTTTAAAGAATTTAATTTTAAGTAACCATGGAAGTATCAAGCTTATGACGGTTTGACTACAAAATAATTCAATTAACATGTGAAGTGCAGAAAATAACATAATTAAGATGAATAAAAATAACAAAATTGTAAACAAAACAAAAATTTTTACAATAAATGCTGGAAATTTGTCCATTATTCTAATCATTTTAGAATGTGCTTTTTACCAGGACTCGTGGTTGCTTTTTCAATTTGATGGGGATCCAGATCTTCAAACACCGCAATATTCACCGTCGCATTCTTCTTTAGTAGGCACTGGAGTAATGTACACCTTTTCTTTTAAAACACCCCATAAAAAAAGTCAAGCGGCGTGAGATCGGATCTCGGTGGAATCCCATGGCCCTAAGCGCCTAAACCAACGATCGTCAAACATTTGATTTGATCACATTGTCTGTGTAAAATAAATAATTTCATAAGAACTTCGTTTGAATAATCAATATTTGCGTTCACTTTGGGAGATTTTTTAAACACCGTTAATAACTGTTTATAAGTTCTATAAAAGTCACCAAACTGTCATAAGCTTGATATTTTCATGGTTACTGAAAATTAAATTCTTTAAAAAATAATTTTTCACAAAAAAGCGGCTTTATTAAGAAAACTTGATGATTTAGGTATAGGGACATGATATGTCATCTTAAAGCGTTCTTCTTCATCTTTTATTTTATTAAGTAATATACAGGGGGTTTCATTTGAAAAAATGATCTTTTGACCCTTTTAAGACTAACGGAAATAATGGTAATTTTAGCACGCCCTGTATGATATGGAGTCGATTTCTCGGTTAAATTAATCATCGTGTCTGTCTAAACTACCACCAAAACATCAACTTTTCATGAAATCAGAGCATTAATTTACTTAAGTTTAATTAGGGCCATGTTTTGGACCATATTTAACACAAATTATTTTTTTTCTCGAAAACCGATAGAGACAAAAAAGTATTATAATAAAAGGGCGAATATAAAAACTTGTTAATATAGGGGGTGTTCCATTTAAAAAAAAAAATAAGTTTCTAGGACTTTTTGATAGAAGCGGCAACGTCGCAATGCTGAAAATATTTTAGATCGATAGAACAGGTAACAAATGAAGAGCTAAATTTTCAGAAAAATTCTGCGTCCCGTTTTCCATAAACGTCTAACCTACCATCGACCGTGAATCACCCTGTATATATATATACAAACTCCTAAACTATAACATGTTATACATTGTTGAAATCAGAATAAAAAGCATTATTTGGCTGCGAAAAAATCCAATATGGCGTCCATATGAAAAAATAAAGTTGATGATGATTCTAAAAACCCGAAACATAAAAAATAAAAATTAACTACTCGGTCATATTCTACAAAAAAAGTTGCTTTGAAGAAGTTTTTACAGATTTGAAAAATTTTCCCTTATAAAAAAAATATGGCAGATTGTCGAAAATGCATGTTTCAGATTTTTTCAAAATTTTTCAAAAACCTGAATAGATAAAACCATGTAGTAAACGAATTAGCTCACTAAATAATTGTCCAAAACTTTCCATTTAACCGATTTTCTATTATCGTGGTTTCAAGATCTATATATAAATATATATATATATATATATATATATATATATATATATATATATATATATATATATATATATATATATATATATATATATATATATATATATATATATATATATATATATATATATATATATATATATATATATATATATATATATATATATATATATATATATATATATATATATATATATATATATATATATATATATATATATATATATATATATGTGGGGTATCCCAATGGGGGATTTGGGGGTTCTTTAAGGCGATAAATTCAAATTCGTTCATGTTTTTGATGTAGCTAGTAGAGGGCGCCAGCTACGGCCTACTTCACTTGTTTAGATGGCATAACTTTTTCTAAGCTTAGTATATTGACTTGTTTATTAAAAAAGAAGTTACTATAATTTCCTTTGCATCAAAAATATATACATTTAGGTCTCAAGGAGCAACTGTTTTCGAGATAAATGCACTTTAAAGGACCTCGCAATTTTCCTATGGAAAATGGTTTTTGGCCAATTGTTTTTAAACTTTGCAAAGTAATAGTATTTAACACGCTGATCAAAAGTATTTACGGGCGCAAAACCCAAAAACCCCCCTAAACTCCCAAAATCACCCTCAAAAGTTACCAAATCCCTAGTGACCTTTAAAGCTGATTTTGGGGGGGGGGTAGGAGGGGTTTTTGGGTTTTGGGCCCGTGGGGACTTTTGATCAGCAAGTTAAAAACTATTCCTTTGAAAAGTTTAAAAGCAAATGTCCATTTGCCATAGGAAAATTGCCAGTTTCTTTAAAGTGCATTTATCTCGAAAACAGTTGCTCCTAGAGACCTAAATGAGGTATATATTTTTAACGCAGAGGGAATTATAGTAACTTCTTTTTTAATAATCAAGTCAATATACTAAGCTTAGAAAAAGTTATGCCATCTTAAACAAGTGAGGTAGGCCGTAGCTTGCGCTCTCTACCTGCAACATCAAAAGTATGGACGAATTTCTCGCCTCAAACAACCCTCAAATCCCCAATTTTGTACCGATACGTTATTTAGTTAAAAAATTATTGCCAAAAAACGAAAACAAAATTGAATGTTTGACAACTTGTATCTTAGTTATTATCAACTTTGGGATAAGGCAAATTTACATTAATTGCATTATTTTAACCTAAGAAATCTGCTGTTGCTCTGTGTCCCATTACTTCTGGGACACTCTGTGTATATATATATATATATATATATATATATATATATATATATATATATATATATATATATATATATATATATATATATATATATATATATATATATATATATATATATATATATATATATATATATATATATATTTTTCTCAAAGGTGGTTCCCCCTATAACTATTGTATTTTTTACCATGGGAAATGAAATTTGGCCTGTCGATATGTGACCTAAAATGCATTCAATGACGTGTTCAATTGTTTCTGATGATTTCCGATGATGACATCAACTTTTGAATTTTAAATGAAACACCCTGTATTTTTTTCCTATTCGATAGAAAATGACATTCTAAATACATTGACACCCCGTACGTCAACTTTTGACATTTTCCTTTAAAAATATTTATTTGTTAAAAATCCAATGACGTCGTTAAAACAACCAATTTTGAGTCAAGGAGGCCTAAAAAAATAGTTTTAATTATCTGACGTATTTTATGTCATTTCCCGAAAGGTATAAAGATTCTAACATTTTATTTCTAGGCATAACTCAATTTTTTCAAATGGAACGATGGTGGCTCGTTGGCATATCTGAAAAGAGCATTTCTTTCTGAATAATTTGATACCCCACACTTGATATTTTAAATTAAATCAACATTAAAAACGCAAAAAATAGGCATAGTAGTTGTTGCTTATACAATTATTAAAACATCCGGGCATTCGATTAAAGGAGTCATATGAATTTCGGCAATTTTGTCAGGTAGGCTTGGAAATAAACAAAAACGTTGATTTTAAACAAGGATGTTACATAGTTTAATAACCAAATGCAAGTTAGTTATTTAAAGCTATTGCTGTGTTTATTAATAAGGCATTTTGAGTTAAATACCTATAAATATAATAATTAATAATAATAATATAATAATTATTATTCTTATAAGCAACAACTACTTTGCTTCTTTAGTGTAGATTTAACTTAAAATATCCAGTGTGGCGTATCAAATTATTCAGAAAAAAATGTTCTTTTCAGATATCCAAAAGGAATGGTTCCCCTTTAAAAAATTGAGAGCTAGAAAATAAAATGTTTGGAATTATTACTAGTAAAATTTGAATCTTTTTATAATAAAATTGCGTCGATAATTAAAACTTTTTTCCCGCCTCCCTCTTTAAATTGGTTGTTTAACGACGTCATCACCTACATTGGATTTTCAAAAATATGGAGTGTCATTGTATTTGAATGTCATTTATTATATATATATATATATATATATATATATATATATATATATATATATATATATATATATATATATATATATATATATATATATATATATATATATATATATATATATATATATATATATATATATATATATATATATATATATATATATATATATATATATATATATATATATTATTATTATTGGTATTTGATTTTCTTGTCATTGAAAAAGTAAGATTGATGGCTTTTTAATTCCAAATAAATCTGTCTAAACGAAAAAAAGAAACAGGTGTTTTTTAATATCCTATAAACTAAAATCCCTTAAATCATGCTGCAAGATTGGTTAAGCTATAAACAAATTATCTTGAACTTTTTTAGCAATGATTTCATTAATGATAGTTTTTAAGATTCTAGAATATTATGTATCACCCATTTAAGACACACTGTATATTCACAAAAACGTATTTTTTTTTAACTTATGTAAATCCTAAAATATATTTTAAAATAAAGTAATTATGCATATTTAAAGCAAATTAGCATTTGAATTGATAAATAGTCAAACAAGATTGTGTCAAAAATAATACAAAGATTAAAGATATAGCAGTCACGGTCAGGTTAAAAAAAACACAGTCCAATGTCACTTATAGTCTAGGTAATGCATCATTTTTCTGTTGGCCGTGCAAATATTTCTACGCTTTAGGAAATTTTGCATTTCAAATTTTAGTCGACAAACATGAAAATTTATAAGAATTAGGGGGCTGCAATTTTCCTACTATCCTAAAAAATAGTTAATTTTCTAAATTTGCCAACGAAAAAGAAAGCTAAAGTAAACCTTTAAGTAACATGACTTTTAGACAATAAAATGAAAATCACTCATGAAGGTATTCGTTGGATGATTTTTTATGACTTTACGAGAGGCCTAAAGCAACAACAACGCAATCGCTTCGTTCAATTTTTGGTAATAAAGCATCACCAGAGAAGATTGTTTACAATTATTACTTTGTTAAATTTTGTCGTGTCAGTGATGAGTGTTGTGAGAATGGATCAAAATCGGTTGTGATTTCAAAAAACATCAAAGTTTTGCTCAAAATGATTAAAGAGGATAAGCATGTGACTTATCGAGAGATAGAGGTGACCCTGCTTATTTCGCGGACTGACCATTCGATTTTACATAAACATTTAGCTGTAAATAAGATCTAATCTTAATGAATTTCGCTTAAGGTAGTTTATTTGCAAAAGTCGTAAACAAAAGTATCGCCTTATGGTTAGTAAAGCCCAGCCCGTCCACAAGTCAAATCGAGATTGGGATAAACATCTTTTATCTTCGTGCCTTCCATGCCATCCGCGCCAAACTCGCCCATCTCTTTCTAACAAAAATTAATAGTTGAAAAGGCCGGGATTCCCTTGACTAGTGCCAGTACGGATCATCATATTGGAGAAGTGGATAATATCAAGGAAGACCCGCGACACAACGATTACCCCGAAACACTTGTTCAAAGAACAATTTCAAACTTTCGAAATAAAAAATAGGTTATACATACAAGTCAACAAGAAGAAATGAAGATCCTTACTATTCCTTACATGCGAGAAACTTCTGAAAAAATAAAAAATAGCAAGAAAATACGACATCAAAACAGCATTCTCTTTCCGCAAATCCCTTAGAAGTTTTCTTACTAAAAAAACCGAGTACTTTGAATGCCGCTAAAGAAGTTGTTTATTAAATACCCTGTAAGTGTGGTAATCTATATATTGGTGAGACAAAGAGACCTTTAGAAGTTAGAATTAAGAACATCAAAAACATACTCGAATAGGCGAGACTGACAAGTCAGGTGTGCGGAACATGCTTAGTCTAAACATCCTAATATTAATTGGAAAGATGCTGGGATTGTTCTTAGAGAATCCCACTGAAAGAAACGAAAGTTTAAAGAAGCTACTATTATTAATAACAATTCTTATGTTTATAGTTAAGCAAGTTTAGATATCCACAACATTTGACAACCTCTGCTCACTAACAGGAAAGAAGTCAAGCTCAGTAGACCATAAAAAGGGCAGTGGCTTCATGCATCAGTGACTCGGTTAGGATATATAAAAGGGGTAGTCATAGGCTTAGATATTTAGTATTCACTTGAAAACGATCAGAGATACTTACTGTGCGAAACGTTGTGAAAAAATTAAATAAAGGCAATGGAAGTCCGAGAAGAAGTTTTTCATTTTTTCTATTTTACTTTAATTTGCGATTATTATTTTGAATAAACCACAAATTTGCCCCATTCCAAATAGGATCAAATACGCTTTACCAAAAGTTAGGGGTTCTTAATCCTTAAAAATATTATTTTTGTAGGAGACTGTACACAACACATGTCAACTTTTAAAAATCAATATCTTTTAACAAAACGATTAAAAAATTCAGGGTTTTTTTAAATTTTCTATTACTTGAATAATTAATATTGATTGCATTGGTTTGGCAAAATGAATGCATGGCTTTAATAAATGACAGATATCGACAATTTATACAACGTTGTTAAAGGAGACGAAACTTAAATATATTTGTATGAACCGAAATCTAAACTATCTATTCACTGTTTGGATATTTTAAGATAAACTTACGAAGCTCTTCCAAGAAAATGATTGCTTGTTTCTTCGGTTCACCGGTTGTACTGGACGCGTCGTAAATGTTCCTTTGGGGAATCGAAGAACAATTAATGCTGAGTGGTTTACAATAATTTGTTTGCCAACGTTCTTTGATGAAATAAGTAGAACAATAAAAAACGTCGCATCAATCTTCATCACGACAATGACAGCGCTCACACAGTACGTCAAACCAAGGATAATTTAAAGAAAAATTTGATGATTTAATTTCTCACTGATTTATTGCCTAATGACTCTTTCTTGTTTCCCAATGTAAAACAAAAACAATAAAGAAGTTAAAAAAAATCTTTTTCAATTTTGGAATAAACTTTAAAGTCAATTTCCCTAATATCAGACATTTTTTTCTTTTTATTAGCAAAAGCCTTAGATTCTGACAAAATCAATAAGAAATATTTTAATTAAATTTGAACTGCACTCTGTGTAAAGCGAATTAATATTCTATATCATACATCTCTCTAGAAACCCTTCTTAGCATTATGCAAATCTTAGGTTGTTTAATTCTGTTTATAGGTTCTTAAACAGCACAAGTTGTACTATTATGTTTAAGCGTCTACAGGTTTACTTTCAGGAAGACAGTTATATGAAGATTAGAAAGTTAAACTTTACATACTTTAAAAAAGGTAATAAATTAATATTTAAACAAAAAATTGGAAAATCCTACAAAATAACCCTTTTTATTTTTTTCATATTTAGTCTTGGTAAAAGAAAAATACCTTTTATTATATATGTTTCACATTGCATAAGAGGTAGAAATAAACGTTAACCTTTGACAGAGCATTGCTTTTTTATGTTTTGTCGTTTCACGTTTTTTATTTTATAATTTAATTGGCACATTTCTTATATAAATAAATATATTCTGTTGGTAGTAAAAATAATACGAAATCCTTTTTATTGAAACGTATTGCAAAAAATACCTCTTAAAAATGATCCAATAAGATGTTCTTTTAAAAAAATAGTAATTAAGTGTCTGAGTGTCGTACAGTGACGGCCATTAAATCATGAGCAAAAAAATTGTCAATTTTAACTTTTCTGCCAATTTTGGTAATTGCTCTTCTTTACCTTGTTTTACTTTTAATTACTATAAATAAAGCAAAAGTAAAATAAATTTATATTTTTAAAAACAACAAATTTTAAATATTTTAATTAAAAAATTAACAATTTAAACAAACTTAAATATCCTTCCAAAAAATTTAATAATTTTTACGGCCCCTTTTTTTAAAGATTTAGCCTTCCGGGGGATGTAATATTCCACCCTCTAAAATTTTATCCTTTAGTTTTTTAATTTTGAAACTCTTTTTTTTATTTATTTTTTAAAAAATTGCCCCAAAATTTAAAAACTTTAAATTCGGAAGTGCGGGCCAGGGAAAACCCCCATATCTTTTCCTTTATGACTTCCGGGGTAAAAGGGGCATTATCTTGCAAAATAAAAATTTTGTCCCGGGAAATCATCCAGTACGAAAAAACATGATTTTCGTTAATTTTTAACCCCCCATGAATTCCTTCGATAAAAAATCCCCAAAATAGTGCATCAGACCCCCAAAAATTTCCGAAAAACGCCTACTACTTCTTCCTTTTGGGTAATTTTTCATCAAATCGTGTTCCAAGGCCTGTATACCTTAAGTATCCCATTGTAGCACAACTTAAACACTTTTTTATCGGTGAATATTATATTTTCCCAAAAAATCGAAGGTTCCAAGTAAAATTGTAGAGCAAATCCAATGCGTTGTTCTTTATTTCCATTTGTTACAAACGCAGTTTGGATATTTGCCTTATTCTTTGCCGTGCCGTTCTAACCTAGGCTGGGAAATTGCTTTCCGTTTTTGCTATAACTACACATTTAAATGGTTGGTTTCTCAAAACGATAACTAAATTATTGTCTTTTTCTTGATTCGATAGTTTGAGGCGACCATTTCCAGCTCTTTCCTCAAGGAAGTGTGTTTCATGCCATTTTTTTTTAACAAAATCAATAGTACTCTTTGGATTAATATAATGAACAATTAATACTTTTTAATACAAAGTTAAGCTTGGCATTTTGAAAAATATTTTTAGAAACTGATAACGGACACCTGTTTCTTTATTAGGTTTTTCAACAGGTATTTATATTCAGTAGAGACGGTGGCATAAGCCTATTTTAGGAATAGAAAAAAGAATTGCCCAAGATTTAATGGCCGTTACTGTACCTTCTTTTGTGACAATTTAAAAAAAAAATGTTAGATGTTATTTTAAAAGTGTTATTTTAATATAAAATACCTAAAATGATATTTCACATTTTTTTGACTTGACCCTGTTTTTTAGTTCTTAATGATAGTTGGATTTTAAAATCTATTTTCATCCTTGGGTTTCGATAGTGCTGTTGAGAAATATTTAATAGAAAAGCAATAAAACGTAAGATTAATTGTCATATCACCTTTACTTTTCGAAATCCCAATGGTAAGTACCGAATTTAAAACACCCAATATATCGACACTTAACAGTATTTATTGTGGGTATATTTTAACCATACCATGTTATGTTTGTGTATTTATTTTAATCTCTTTTGTAGTCGCTATTCTTTTTAACTATTTCTGTTATAGTACGACTAATTACACTTGTTTTATTTCTTTCAATATATTTATGTGTTAATTTATCCGTCTATTTATTTATTTATTAATCTGTCTACTCTTGCGCATCTTCAAGAAGCCACCATGGAATTGGAATTTTTTGGCAATTATTGACAAAAATAAACAAAAGCGGTTTCTTAAAGGTAAACAACCTTGAAAGCAGGATACTTAGCGAATTATTGCTTTTATCATCTATTAGTATTACTTTATTTTTATGTATGCATTTTATACTTTCAGTGTACAATGCACTCAAAAGACCGGTTATTTATTTTTAATGAAATATTTAAGGTTTTTGATTCTTCTTAAAATTATGGGTAAGTTTCGTGTGAAATCCGAAAACTTTATTTTAATTGTTTTCGAACTATGATGATTTTTTTTGTTTTAATGCGGGGGTCTCCAAACTAGGGCCTGCGAGCTCCACTAAGTGAATCCGTCAAAGCAGGCCGATCTTGCCCGGTATCCAGCCAGCAAAAGTTTTATTTAAATTTATTATTGTAAAATTTACAATGTAAGGAGTGATGAGCAAAGCAAGACCAAGACCAAGCCCCTAGCTTGGTCTTAGTCTTGCAAGCTTGGTTTTGGTCTTGGTCTTGCAACCCAAAAAGGAAAAGGTCTTGGTCTTGGTCTTACATCCACGGTCTTGGTCTTGGTCTTGGTCTTGCTGCAAGAGTCTTGCTGGTCTTGATTTTTTTTTGGAAGTAATAATTTAAACTAAGTACTATTGAATAAAATATATTTCTTTAATACTTAAACATAAATAAAGATGAAAACTATATTTTCTGCATTGAAATTATAAAATATGCCAATTTTAGCCTTACACATACATTTAAATTATTTGAATTAAACACATATTATAAATGTAGGGGTTTATTTATTTATGCTCCATTTTTAGTTAAATTGAGACACAACCTGTTTTTATACATTTAGTGGCACATAGAAACATTTTGATAAGAATTATTTAAATTTTCTTTGGGGGGGGCATATAAAATTGAAAGAAATAAAAACTATGTACTTGTGAGCAGAAAAAAAAACTTTTAATTTCAACCAGATGTGAAATTTTTGTGAAAATGATTCTAATATGTAAACATTAAAAAAAAATATTCAGAAATCTTTTCAGTTTATATGAACTTTTTATCTTTAAATTAGTCAAACATTTGCTGTACAAAGTTTGTACAAATACTTTATAAACCTTCTGCATATACAAGGTGGCTCAATACTGTGACAAAGCTCGATATCTCCAAAACCCGTTCATTATGGTAAAAAACTGAATATGAAAAATTATATAAAAAGGGGTAAACGGATTTTTTTCTATTTCGAATTTTCGAAGAATCCATTGCAACCCCAAGAAAACTCCCTTTATTTTTAACTTTTAAAATAAAATATAAAATTTATGACAAAAAATCATTTAAAAAAATCACCACCATCTTTTAAAATAAAATATAAAATTTATGACAAAAAATTCATTTAAAAAAATCACCACCCTGTACATTATGCTGTAAAATTGTTAAACTGTCATATAGAAACAATGTCAATGTAGATAGTTTGTAAATATAATTTTTGGTTTTGATAAAAATGACATCATTATTATTCTTTTAGCATTGCTTTGCCTTTTACGTCAAAACCGGAAGTGATATTTAAAATCCATTTGTATCAAAATTATTCCTATATGACATAAAAAATATATTTTTTATTAATTTCTTTTTTTTATATTTATATCATAGTTTTAAGAAGCAATCTAATGGTGTCATTTCTTACAGTGTGGAACAAAAAAAATGTTTTTCTGGATTTTGAAAATTTTTGATCCACCCTGTAAGTGGCATCACTAGATAGCTAATTAAAAAAAAAACATTAGAAATATGAAAGTTATTTTCAGCTTCTATAGCTTTTGTACCGCTAGCTTTTCTCTGTCGTAAACGTTTTCGGAGATATCGTGCTTTGTCAGACCATTGAGTCACAATCCTATTATTTTTGAAACATGTTATTGAATTTACTCATAATCGTTGTTAAAGATTTGTATAAAATAGCAAAGTTATCCATTTAATTATTATTTTATTAATAAAACCTGTTTCTCATTAGTTCTCGCAAAATTTTTTGTCATTTCTGTATAAAATACCTTTGTATATTGAATATAAAAAATTGAATATTATAATATTTTAAAAAAAGTTGCAGAAGTGCAAGAGTCTTGCAGGTCGGTCTTGGTCTTGCGTAGTCTTGCACCCCTCGGTCTTGGTCTTGGTCTTGCATACCCCGGTCTTGGTCTTGGTCTTGCAAGCAAAAAGGCGGTCTTGGTCTTGGTGTCGGTCTTGGTCTTGCTGCAAGACCATGACCAAGACCGCAAGACCAAGACCGGTCTCGCTCATCACTAAATGTAAGTAAATGATAAAAAGTTAGATGTTTTTATTTAACGACCAATTAAAAAACAATAACGGACATATACAATGAAATTAAATATTTTAACAGTAATTACAGTAAAACTTGTGTTAACGGACACCATTTTATATTGGCCACTTTAGAGCTAACAAAAATCTACTTTATAGGAAATTCCATATACCCTTAGACCCCTAGATAATGGACACCCTTATAAAACAGCCACGGCCAGACAAATCTCAATTTTTAAACCTATTTCAGGTAAATCAACCTTTTTATATTGGTCGGAAATTCTTTTGGGCTAATTTGCATTTTATTATTTTATGATTGTATTCCACAAATTTTAAAGGTGACAATACCCAACAATAATATCTATGGTCATCTTCAAAAAGCATTAGTGGCTATAGGGGGATTATCTTACATTATATTTTTAGTTGTGTCTTACATCGATAATAATAAAGTTATCGTGTTTGGAATCGAAAAGTGTTAAATCATGTCCTAAAACAAAAAGGTTTGTCACAAAAAATTGATGTTATCGCAAAAAGTGAAAAGTACGCTTTGGGTTCGCGGAAACTGGCTGAAAAGTTTGCGGTTGGAAAATCCCAAATAAATAATATATAGAAATAAGCTGAACTAAAACGAATGTTTGAAGAAGGTCTTAATTTAAAATAAAAGAGAAAATTCCGAAGTCGGGAGGATTTGCAGTAGATCAAGTCTTCTACAATTGATTCTGCAAAGCAAGAGGTAAAAATGTTAATACCTGTCACCGAGTCTGTCACATATTATTTAATATCATGATAAAATCGTAATTGCCGTTGTTGTTACCCTATCTGTCGAGTTGTTTTTTTAGGATAATTGTCGTTTTTGTTACTGTTGTCGTTATTATTGTTTATTGTTGAATAATTAAAAATTATGTTATTATCGCCGAATATGCCGGGTGACCATTATACTCATGAAGAAAAGTTTGACATGCTGACGTGCTACATTTTGTGCCACAAAAATACAGTAAATACAGCAGCAATATATCTTAATACATATCCAGAAAGAAAGTAGCCATGTAAGTCCATTTTTTTACAGCTGACTCGAAATTTAAAATATGATTCATTTAAAAAGCCTTTTTTATCTAAAAAGGAATTTTTAGAAGAAACCCAAAATAATGTTTTGCAAGCAGTTGTTGAGAACCCTGAGATGTCAACTAGGCAAATCGAAGATAATGTAGGAGTAGCCAAATCCACAGCTCAATTTATTTTGCGTAAAAATAGATATCACCCCTATAAATTTAGGATTTGCCAAGGACTTAAACCAGGGGATTTCGAATGGCGCCGTGGTATACACGCGCATGTGAAGAAAATTTAAATTTCCCCTTAAAAATAATATGATCCGACGAAAATATGGTCACTATAATGGTATCTTCAGCCGCCGCAATACACATTACTGGGCTCAAAAAATCCGCGTGTTAAGAAAATATCGAGACATCAAAAACGTTTTGGGTTTAATATGTGGTGTGGAATTTTAGGAACTAAAATACTAAGGTCCATTTAGTTACCATAATTCATTAACCGCAGAACGATACCTTCATTTATTGCAAAATGATTTAGAAGACTATTTAGATAATTTACCTCTGGTACAGGTCAATAGCTATTGGTTTCAACAAGACGGTGCTCCTGCACATAATTCTGGGCAAGTTCAAGAGTATTTCCGCAGTGATTTCCTGGAAAGTGGATTGAAACCTCTGGTGAAGTGTCTTGGCCAGCGTGATCCCCGGACTTAACTCCTCTGGACTTCTTCATATGAGGTTTTGTTTAGAACTAAGTTTACCAACATTCTTTTGAATCTGAACAGCAGTAACGAGAATGTGTAACTGCCGCATTTAACAGTTATTACACCAGAAATATTACGTGATGTTTTAAGTTCTACGGTTAGAAGATCATACTTATGTTTAGAAAATAACGGAAACGTTTTTGAACACCTGCTTTGAATTTAATAAAAAATGCGATAATTTCTTTGTTGTTTTCGTTACTTAAAAAAAATCATTATTCGCCTACTTAAAAATACCTAAAAATAAAAAAAATGCATACATACATACATACATGCCAAACTTTTTTTTTGGTTAAAAGGAAAATTTTTTAACCAAAAAAAGTATGGCATGTGATACATCGTCGAATTTGTAATAAAAATGGAATTAGATACAGAGTGTACTTTTTTTGCGGGCTATATAAAAAATAAAGTTGATGATGGTTTCTTGGAAACGAAACGTCGGATATAAAATCTAAAAATAACATCATGTAGTACCTTAAAAGTGCCAATGGAGAAGTGTGATTAGTTTTTTGATATTTTTTCAAATAAAGTCAGAAGAAAATAAAATCGATATTGTCAAATTCCGGTTTTTCCCAAAAATCTCAGCAGGCCATGAAATTTTTTTAAGTTTCTTAATGGCATGTAAATAAGCTTCAAAGAACACAACGTTTTCCTAATTTAACCTAAAATGTATTTCCAACAAGTACTGAGATTCCCATGATTAGGATCCTTACCTTGGACACACTGTATAGGTGAAACTTCCAGACCATTAGTCAAACACATAAGAAAGCATTAAATAAATATAAAAAACACCGAGTTTTACAAGTTAAAGATCTGTCAATTGCATTTAATAAAAATCATAAAATAAACTAGAACGCTTTTTATATCCGTTTATTTCCGTTTAAAAATGACATAAACAGAAATAAATAAAGATTTGACTTTTTGAACCAATTCAATACATTTTTTCTTTAGTTGTCTTTCTTAAACTTATTCTGTGCTTCTATATCATTAGATGAAAATAACTGTGAAAACTCCACATTAATTTAAAAAACTCAACACAAATTATTATTGATAACAGTACCTATATTTTTCTGTAACCATAAATTATTCTGTTTTTGGTAAAAGGACCTCATAAATTAAATGAAGTTTTTAAAAATTTCCCAATTTTTTTAAATGGTCATTAGCCCATTAGCCATTACCCAAAAAACCGGTTAAGGATAAAGTTTAACTTTATTTTATGCCCCTTTTTATTTTTAAAACAAGCAAAGGTATATGAACGCTACTAATAAAGGCCAAACCTTTAGTTTTACTGCTTTGTTTTTTCACAATGTAGTTACTTAAGCCAGCCATACACATTAAAGAAAAATTGGACAGGCCGGGAGAACTGCTTAGTTTTCCGGCCTGTCCTTAAGGTGTGTGGCTGGCATTAGGCTACCTTACTATGTGTATTATGTGTTTTTGTGTGTCTTTATCTATCCCTTGTGGAGAAAAAACTGACTACTTCGCAAAAGATACCTGATTCTTACAAAAGCCCACCTAACTTTTATTTTCGCTGCAGTAAAATTAATGTTTTTTGAAACTTGTTACTGCCAGCGGCAAAATGAAAAACAAAACAATTTTTGACGTCAAAAGCAAATGGTAAAAACACGGTTTTATTTTGAACATAGATAAACAAGTTTTTTTCTTTATATTTAGTTTAATTTAGACATAATACATAAAAATAAACGACACATACAAGTTAAAACATATTTGAAGTGTAACACTGGTGTCTTGTAAACGTAAGATATACAGATGCCTTAAATCTGCTCTTTTTTATTTAAGAACGACAAAACAAACAACTGAGTAAAAATTTATTGTATTGCTCCAAAAAGTCAGTAACCATGACTAAAAACGCAATTAGCCAACGGAGACTTTTTTATTTGTTTTTGCTTACGTTATTTCTAAACGAAAATGGACAGGCTTTATTATCCTTTCAAGTTAGCCTGAAAAATAGGGATACCCTTGCATAAATTCCCAAGAAGCTGAAAATTTACATGAACGTTAGGGATACCATTATAATAAAATTGTAAAAAGTCCCTATCGATCCCATGTGTGCAAAGGGATACAAGGTCAAAGTTCGCAAAAATGGATTTTTTATTTTTTTGTGAAACGGTTGATTTTGTGATAAAAATACTTCAGACAAAAATTGTAGATCATGTAATTGTCTACAAATTGTTCTAACACTTTTTTCCCTAAAATTCGCCATTTCTGAGAAAAAGCGATTCTAAAATTTACTTAAGTTTTATTTCCTATACTATGCATGACTACGCTGCCTATATACATTCCTGGACGCATAATATAAGTAAAACTATTAGTCTGTGTAACTAATACAATAATATTGAATGATAATTTTGAAAATATGAACTAAAAAGACGCCCAGTCCCTTACATCTATTGCACCGTGTATTCTGGGATCGAGAAAATACATTCAGCAATGTTAAAAAAAATCGTCACACTTTTCCTGTTACGCTGGACCGTCACGGCTGCCGTAGGCGAGTGGGGATGAGCGCACTTATTGTCGCTATGAACGTGTTAGTCCCTTAGACTCGTGCCTCAATTTAAGCCTACCAAACTATCTTACGGTATTTGTATCAAAAAGGGCTTTACCAAACTAAGAATTTCTATACTATTCGAAACGATTCCGACCGGTACAGGGTTATTTGTTTTAAAGTAAACAGGGCTTTATTTTTGAACTTCCCTGTACTTTTTTTAAAAAAAGAATATAGCCATTTCGTGTGTTTTTTCCGTAGAATTCAATTGTCTAAAACTGCATGATACTATAGGATAGTTTCACCTGAAAAAACCTGGCTGCCACAGGTCACAGGTGCTTATTTGTCAAAGTCAAGAAATTTAAAAATACGTTTATTACTTTTTGGAGTAGTTCTATAATGAGGTTTTCATTAGAAGAACGGCTTTAAATTATAACTCTCTATTAAAAATGTGGAGAAAATGCGAGGGAAACACAACGAAGATATGTTGCAAATTTCCACCGAAATAAATCAGTAAAAACGATTTTAAAACCGAAGGTCTTATTCAAAAAAACAAAATCGTTACATATTAGAAAAAGGACTACAATGAGAAATAGAAACCGGGATCGAGCTATTCTAAATTATTTAGTTTGTATCCCAAGAAGTCAATTACTGTCGCAGTTAGAGACTTTAGGTATGGCCCTGCAAGAAGAAGAGTAACCTATACGACGGCTCAGAGAACACTGAAATATTTTAAGTATCTTCTATATTACGTTTTTCCAGTGCAGCATTTAACACATAAACAAAAGGAACCTCGCTTTCAATTTGTTTTCAAGATTTTAATCCATGAACAAGATAACGATCCTATCCTGTTTCAAACGATTCTTTGGACGGATAAAGCTACGTTCACTACATCGGAAATGTTTAACCGATTAACATGAAAAACTTCCGCGGGCAGCAGATTCCACAGTCTTGACACTCTAGGGATGAAGGAACGAAGAAAGCGGGAAGTTCGGGGCCTCTTTAAGTGAACTGTAAAAGGATGCATAAAAGTTGCACTACGTGTTGCTCTGCTGGGAGCTACCAGAGAAGAAATTATACTGGCCAACTCCTCTGAGCAGAAGCCGTGAAAATACCTATAGAAGAGCGACAAATCCCCTACAGTCCGACGGTGGACAAGAAGAGAAAGCCTTTTTGTAATCCTGGGATCATTAATAAGACGAACGGCTCTTCTTTAAATGGAGTCCAGAATGCTAAGTGTTGTAGGGGACGCCATTCTCCAGACATGAGAACAATATTCTAAGAAGGGTCTGATTTGGGATACATACAGAGTATACAGATTGGAAGAAGAGAAACACTTTCTGGCTCGAAAGAGGAATCCAAGCTTTTTTAAAGCTGCTGAGGCTATGGATATAATGTGCTTGTGCCAGTTGAGGTTATCCCCAAAAGTAACGCCGACAAGATTAAACGACTCTTTGTTCTGCAGAACTTGACTGCTCATATGTAACGGATGAGCATTGGCAGGCTTTTTCGCGACAGCGAACATGACTGTGTTTTCGAGGCATTAAACTGAATAAGATTTTTTGCGCCCCAATCCAAGATAAGTTTAAGGTCTTGTGAAAGAGATATCTGCATTGACCTGCGCTTGTTTTCCAAATCAGAATTCCATGGTGGCTTAAGAAATTGAATACTAGAGTGGAGGGTACTATCGTCAGCAAAACTATGAATGGGATTGATTGTGAAAGAGAGAAGATCATTAATGTGTAGAAGAAACAGCGTGGGTGCCAGCACTGAGCCCTGGGGCACCCCAATATTTATTTGGTAGAAGCTAGAAGAATGACCATCTACAGTAACTGATATACGTCGATTAAAAAGGAAACTCGAGAGCCAAGAGCAAAGCTTAGGTGGAAGACCGTAAGCAGGAAGTTTGTTAAGAAGCCCGTCATGCCAGACCTGATCGAAAGCTTTGGATATGTCAAGAGCAACAATCACCAAGAAACTCAATGGACTTGTTCCAGTTGTGTGAGACAAAGGAAAGATCAGCTGTGGATCTTCTGTGACGGAATCCATGCTGTCTATCATGTAAGATCTTGTGTTTTCCCAGACACTTTAGAATTTGGGAATTAATGAATTTTTCCATTACTTTGCAAACAACAGAAAGAAGAGATATAGATCTATAGTTAAAAGGGAGAGTTTTGCATCCTTTTTTGGGGTTAAATTAAATACAAAATTTATTTACTAAAGTTTATATCCATAAGCGTTTAGTCAAATTTCGGATCAAAGCTCTGGAAATTCATAAACTCTAGTTACCTTTCTTGTAATATCGCAACTCAACAAAAATAAATAAAAGCAACAAATATTTGCGTTAGCAATACTTTTCCTATTCCATCTAATGAATTTTGTACATAAAGTAAAATGAAATAGTAAAAGCAATTTTATAATTGGAGTAGTCATTATGGATAATGTACATAAAATATCCATGGATGTAAATAACAGATATACACACAAACCTACGCATTAAATAAATATATTCCTTCTTTGTTATGATCGGTTAATGATAAAGGGGATACAACACATGTCTATTTTAATATGTTTAAACCTAATGGTGTTGATTAATTTCTCATTGGTTTCAATTTAATCCTAATACCCTTTGATACATAAATGTTTAAAATAATAGAGTAATTTATATGTTACAGATTTTAAATTATATTAAACAAAATAAGTAAAATGCTTTTAAGTAATCAATATTAACGATTTTTAATAAATTTACAAGTCAGAGATGCAATTATTTATAACAGTGCAGTAATTGCGCAGATGTCAAAAAAAAATCAGAATCCTTACTAGGAATTAAAAATGGTACACTTATGTGTAGAGACACCCAAGACAGCTAAAACTATTAATTTTGCAAAAATATAAGCCAATAATAAGACAACAACACATGACACCGCTATTTACAAAACTAAATCGACCAAATTATCTTGATGACGTTTGACAAATGTCATGAGTTTGTAGTATTGCCACTAGAAGTTTAGTTATTTTGGGGTTATTTCTAAAAATACCTACCAAAGACTCTAAACATGGGTGTACCATTTTTATTACACAGGCGCTTATGGCAGTCAGTATTTTAGATCTTTTTAGAGGCCTGTGGGCAGAAGGCATGTTTTTGCTAGAAAATCTTTGGGAAAATGTATTTGACAAGAACCGAGATATGTTTCTGTCTCAAAAAGGTCCAAAACATTTGTTAAATAAATAAAATGTAAAAAAAAATAAAAAAAGCAATTCTTTTTTTAAATTAGGGAAAAAGTTTTAGGGAAAAAAAAGTTTCCTAATTAAAGGCTCTACAAGATAGGATTAGTTAGAAATCGCAAAATGCATTACGCTTGTTGCAAAATAGCAATTAAAAAAAACGCCAAAAAATTTAGTTTTTTTTGCTTGTTTTTATTTTCTCGTGCGAAATTTTATTAAAATTAGTTTGATACTTTTTGCACGATAATTTTGCAATATGATCTCGTTTGAAAAAATGTACAATTTGCCAATTTTTTCACACAACAATTTTCTTACGCAAATATTCTATATAAAGCATCCAATTTCGAGAAAATTGCAGATATACAGGGTGTCCCATAACTAATGGACAATAGAGCAACTGGAGATACTAGACATCAAAATAGACCGATTAGGTTTCATAAGTTTTTCTCAAATATTACTCATCAAAAACATACAGTGTGTTTAAAGTAAATATTTATTTTCAAAAATAAAGCACAATTAAAAAACGGTTAAACGTATTATATTAAAAATTTGCATAGTTATGTTTTTGAGCTTAAGAAAAATATTCTTTTAAATATTTTTAAAATGTTCCTTAGAGAGCACTAAACACTAAATTTATTAAAACTATCTTTTTTTTCTGACCTGTAACATTAGGTACGTTTCGATAAAATTTTCATAAATATACACTTTTTCTTAACTTAAGAAGTATAATTTGTCGATCTTGATATCTCTAGCCGTTTTCGAGATATTTGAACTTAAATGTTTCATTGCGTGCTATGTTTTAGGCCAATAGAAATCAATAGGTTACAGAGTTGGCCATAAATTCCTTAATAAATGTCAACAATCGAATAATTTCGTTGCTAGGCAACAGACGTATTCAATCGTTGGCATTTATTTAGGAATTCATGGCCAGCTTTGGAACCTATTGATTTTTATTGGCCTGGAACATAGGGCGCAATGAAAGAACTTCAAATATTTCGAAAACGGCTAGAAATATCGAGATCGAAAAAGTATACTTTTTAAGCTAAGAAAAAGTGTATTTTTAAGAAAATTTTATCGAAAAGTACCTAATATTACAGGTAAGAAAAAAGATAGTTTTATTAAACTCAGTGTGTGTAATTAGCGTCCTCTAGAGGAATTTTTAAAAATATTTAATGATTTATTTTTCTTAAGCTCAAAAACATAAATATGCCAATTTTTAATTTAATACGTTTAACCATTTTCAAATTGTGCTCTATTTTTGAAAATAAATATTCACTTTAAACACCCTGTATCTCTTTGATGAGTAATATTTCAAAAAAAACTTAGATAACCTAATCGGTCTATTTTGATGTGTGGTATCTCCAATTGCTCTATTATCCATTAGTTATGAAACACCCTGTATTTGCAAAATTTGGGCATTGACGATAAAATTTGATCAAATTCACTAAAAAAAGAGGATTTGCTTTTGAAATTTAAATTTTTCTTTGAAAGCGTTGCAAATAAATCAACTTTTTCCAAAATAAAAATTTTCTTTACCAAAGTGTTCCCCTTGCGGCTAATAGCATCTGGTATATACGAGTATTTGGTATGGCTTTCATGTCTTACTTTTTAGATAAAAAAAATTTGAAAATCTAGCCGCCACTGCTGTATAGCTTCGGCCCTGTCTACAATAAACAATATGTATGTTTATAATTATGTACAAAGTTTTGCCTTTACATTATTTCCTAATTATTATATAATAGCTTTGTAATTAATTAAACTGAAACAAAGTAATTAGGTAAAAAACTAATTTATAGACTATTTATATAATAAATACCTTAGCAGATACCTTTTCAATCTATCAAAATTGGTTTTTAAAGAAATTTTGTTGGTCAAATTCCATGTTAATACCCTTAAAAAACTATAAATAACAGATAAGTGATTAAAAATAAAAACATGACATGTCTCGTAACCCTGGTACTTCGTCAGATGTCGAAATGGTACTAACAAACAAGCTGAGACATGTACCTGGTTAGATATACCCAATTTACATAATATTTATGACCTAGGGGTATTGAAAATATTTAATAATTAATATAAAATGGTTGGAAATTACGTACATTTACAACAAATGTAATAAGATGGGGGTGAGTTGTTACCATTTTATATTAATTATTAAGTATTTTTCAAAACCCTTAGGTTTTTATACCATTTCGACATTTGACGAAGTAGCAGTTAGCAGTGCTAACTGTTACTTCGTCTAACTAAACATGTCATGTTTTTATTTTTAATCAAAAAAATAAAATTGTGAAAATTTGAAACGTTTGGTTGTTTTTTTTATATATCAAGTAACGATCGACTCCATAGAGATAAGTAAAACTAATCGTATAGTCTGTCTCAAAGTATACCGTGATAGCTCTTGCCTTCATTTATGGATTATACCTTCCGACAGCAATAAAACGGCGGATCGGTAGGTATTAAAGGACAGAACATTAGGGACGGACTTTAATAATATAAAGATTTATAATTTATTGTTTATTTAAGTAAGTATAATCTTCAAATTACATTAAGAAATTAAATATATGCAAAGTTTTAATAAATTTATAACTGCATTATCTATACATAATTACACTTTTAATCTAAATATCTAAATCTAATTCTGTTTCACTATCAGAGTCATTATTGAGATTAATTACAATAGGATTTATGTTGTTTTGGATAGAGATGTAGAGTAGTAATTACATTTTTTATCAAATTTATAACACTGCGACTTAAAGTAGGTGTAACATTTTCTGCTCTGATCTTTAATTTTACTTGGTTCCACAAATGCTCTATGGGGTTAAACATACAGTGATACGGAGGAAGCCGTAAGACAGTACGACCAGCCTGTACAGCCACATTATCACATACATATTGATTTTTAATTGCATATGAATTTAGGACTTCCAAAAGATGCGTTTTTTTGTAACTGAATTCAAAATAAATATCATTTTCTAAGAAATTTTTTTGGATTTCAGTTTTTGAACTTGATGAGGCTGGTGCTTTGTGTAGCAGACGGCTTTGGTAGCTTGCGTTATCCATGACAATAACACTGTTGTTTGGAATATTTTTTTAAAGATAATTTTGAAACCAGTTTTCAAAAAATTCTGCACTTGTATCCTCATGATAATTCAAGCTAGAATCCTTAATATTCTTTGCAGACAACAGCAAGCAGTTTGGGACAAATCCGTCTTCTGAACCAGCGTGTATTTTGGTAATGCGTTTTCCTTTATATGAAGGTGCTTTCGTCTGACAGTTTTGACTGGAATCAACCCATCCTTTGGATACTCTGTCGTGTGTATAGAACCATGTTTCATCAAGGTAAATTATGGATCTGTTTTCTAACCTACATCTTTTAATTTCTTGAAGGTAATTAAATCTCCAAGTGCGTAATCTGTGCGATTCCATTACTACTTGTCGTTTGTCTATTTTGCGGTATTTAAATCCCATTTTACAAACAACTCTATGGAGGGTGGCACGGCTAATATTTATATTGGTTTCGTCTTCGGCCAGTTTCTTTTTCAGTTTATCCAAGGTAGGAATAACTCCGCTTTCATAAAGACAATATATTTTTCTTCTTATTAGGTCCTGATCACTATTGTCTATACGGTGAGATTGAAAATCACTACGTTTTTTCTTTTGTTCAATTCTTCACTAATAATAATATCCCTTATCGATGATATTGGAGTTTTTGTAAGTAGACAGGTTTCTTTTAAAGCTTCTTGTTTAATTAGACCTCTACTGATTAAAGTTTCATACACATTTTTCACAACCTGTTTTGCATCTAATGACAAATGATTTCGACGCGACATAGTTATATTCTCGTAAAACAACTTTTTCGAAACGCACAGTAAAAACGGTTATTCAACACTGCTACTAAAATATTAGCCATAATATTTATATGCCTAATGGTTAATACTCAAGAAATACCTGGCCCACCCCTGCCCTTATGAACAAATGGGTTTACCCAATAAAAATAGGTAATAAAATCGTTAAAGTTTTATTGGGGTATGGTCCGTCAAAAGCCATAACGATATACTTTGAGACAGACTATAACATTTATGTTAGCACTATGTACTTGCAAACTAAGTCCTGAGATTCTTTTTCAAACACTAACGCAACCTGTGAGCAAACTGCCAAGGTTGCTGTTTTCAGACTAAAAAAACAAATAGGATATGCTTGAACATACAGCAATGTAAAGGGTAAGTGCTCTGGCAAAACCATGCAATACTGAGCTTAAATCGCACCGCCTACTAGGATCTGCAAGCGTAAGTTAGAATGAAATGTAAATTTCTGCAAAAAAGGGTGTTAAATGATTTCTTTCCTTTTATACTACCGCCTACATATTATATTGTACCATTAAAAACTGAATATCGAAAATGCTTAATTTATTTTATTATCGAGCGTAAAGTTGCAAATTGAAAAAAATATAATATTTTTTTTAAATTTAATTCTTTATAACATTAAAAATAGGTCGCAGAGAAAAATAAAAAAAGGTAAAAGTTTTATAATTAAATTTTCTACAAGACAGAATTAATAAGAAATTATTAACGGTTGCTGCAAAATAACAGTAAACAAAAAAGGCAAAAAATGTTGTTTTTGGCAAGATTTTTTGGCCCTTTAGATTTCCTTACGATCCCCCATATTCGGCCCAAAAAAACACCATGCTGTGATAAAGCATCATGCCAAATTTCGTTAAAGTTGGTTTGATACTATTGCACAATAATTTTGCAATTCAATTTCGTTTGAAAAAATTGACAATTATGCAATCTATGCAGAGTCTAGAATATGGGACTGACGGCCGAGGGATGAATGCGTTGTTAAAGTAAGCAGTGGACTTAACAATGGGTTACATTTAACAAAGAGGTAAAAATAAACACTTTTGGCAACAGGGTGTAACTAAATGGTAACTATTTGTCAAAAAATAATTTAGTTCGGGATTTTGCATTTAAAATCAAATAGACATATAAAAAAATAATTACCTTACACACAATATAAAAAAAATAGGTTTGACACTCCAACAAAAGTCATATTATACATTTTCTTCAAAAACAAGCAGCACCATAGATACCTCAAATGACTAATACTGCAGAACGTCTTTAAATTTGGGTATTTAACAGGTTCTTTCATATAATTCATGCCTACTACATTTTATTAATACATTCAGGTATATACATTTAGAGTTAACAAACGTTATTTTCCTTGAAAATTGATGTTGTAATTTAATACATATTAGTAAAACTAGTTTTTCCATTGCTTTATTACTTACTGCTGTTTATTATCCATCTATGCTTTTTAAAAACAGAAAAATTTAAATAAATTTGTATAATAACTACTACTACTAAGAACTAACCTCTTTCCTAAGTTAAAGCGTGTCCAAAGCTATAACATGCGGTACTAAAACAAAACCGTTAAAGACCCGATGTGGTATAGGTCCGATCGGTGCCTTTGTCGAAATATAAGTTAAATGCACTCTAAAACTTGATCTAAGAAGTTTTGCATCGCAAGGAAAACATTTTCTTGGTTGTAAAAACAGAGCATATACATATAATCTTTATACGCACGCTAGATCAGATGAGTTTGGGAGTAGCTCAAGAGCGTTTTGTATGATTTCACATAATAATTGCCTTTTTTATTGTTAAACTTTTAAGAACACACCAAGCTCTGAGGCTCGTAAAAATTTTTGTTACTAGAAATCTACTCAGATTATCTATGGCAACCAAAAATCTGTAGAGTTTGTGTCGGAGATATTCTTAAAAAAAATACTTGAACTTGGTATTTTTACAACCGATGTTTACTTGAGTACTTGAGTTCATCTTCACTTGATATTCGATTCCACTTTATTAGCAAAATAACTTTAAAAATAACCAGTATTAATCATTCCACACGCCCTCACGTGGGCTTTCAAGTAAGTGCAAGTTCTTTTGTATATCATCAGTACTTTCTTACCGCAGTTACCGATTTTCAATAGTATACGTACGCAATAGATCTTGGTTATTTTGTTATTCAGTAATATTTACACATTTTTTCTTCCTCTTACGTGGGTTGTTCGCACGACCAAGTTGCAAGGCTGTCTCTAGTAGTATATGCTCGAGGGTTGCGATAGATAAGTAGTAGAGTAGATTTCTAGTGACGAAAATTTTTACGAGCCTCAGAGCTTGGTGTGCTCTTAAAAGTTTAATAATAAAAAAGGGCCATTATTATTATGAGCTACTCCAAAACCCATCTCATCTAGAGTGCGTGTAAAGATTATATGTATATACTCTGTGTCTACAACCAAGAACATCTTTTCTTTGCGATGGAAGAATTCTTAGATCAAGTTTTACACCCTAGAGTGCATTTTGTTGAAGTACGGTGATCTTTGCCCAAGGGTCAAGTGTTAGTGTAAGATTTACTTTATAAAATAGAAAAATAGAATGACTTTTAGAAGACTTTTTAATAACTTAATGACAACATCAAAATCAATATGACATTTTAAAAAACAACAGGTTATAAACAATACTACAATGTATAATAAAAAGTGTCCCAACTTTAACACCTTCCCTCATTGAGTATTGGTTAACTTGTAAGACCCATTAAACTTCTCAACTGTGTTACTCTTGGTCTAAAAAGGGCTTTCGTCAGAATATCAGCAATTTGGTTACTACCTTCTATTTTCTCAACGACTAATTCACCTTCTAAGACCAATTCTCGAACAAAGAAATGTCTTATTCTGAGTGTGCGTTTGTGAAATTCTGGATTCTGTGATAGTTTCACAGCTGCCTTATTATCAACCATTAGTACTGGCAAACCTTTGAGTTGTAGAATTTCTTCGTAAAGAGTTTTCAACCAAATCAACTCTTTCGCACATTCGCTGGCTGCTACAATTTCGGCTTCTGTGGTGGAAATTGCCAGTGAAATTTGTCTCTGACTGCTCCATGACACTGCTCCTCCGCTGTACAAACAAAGGACTCCAGGCGTAGATCGACCGGTGCATTGATCACCTCCATGATCTGAATCGCTGTAACTTCTTAGGTGTCCGCTTTTGTACTTGTACTTGTAGGTTATACCCAGATCTAAGGTCCCTTTGACATATCTGAATATCCTTTTCACCCGCATGTAGTCCTGAACGCTTGGATTTTCCAAACTTCTTGAACAAACACCAACTGCAAAGGCTAAATCAGGGCGGCTTCCGGTCATTAGGTACATTAACGCTCCCACTGCTTCTTCGTAGGAAAAGCTTGGTTCAGCTTCCTCTTCATCCTTCCCTAACTCAATAGCCTCTCTTACTATTGGCGTTGAGACTGGTTTACAATCTTGCATTCTAAACTTCTCTAGTAGTTTCTTAGCATAGGATTTTTGATTAATTTGGATAGAATTGTCCAAATTTCTCTCAATTTCAAGTCCCAAAAAGTATGATGCAGGTTTGATGGTTATTTTGAACTCCTTCTTTAGATCTTCCAGAAATTCATCCTTCATATTGTCATTACTTATGCTAAAAGTCCATCATCTACATATAGTGACAAAATGAGCATACCATTTTCTTGCTTTTTGACAAATAGACAAGAGTCTGCATCACTCTTTTGAAATCCTAAACTAGTAATGACTTCTACAATGCGCTTTTTCCAACAACGTGGCGCTTGTTTGAGTCCATAAAGGCTTTTCTTTAAGCAACATACTCTTCCCGTACCATCAACAAAGCCTTCTGGTTGTTTCATAAAGATTTCTTCTTCTAACAAACCATATAAAAACGCTGTTGATACGTCAAATTGAGTTAATGCCATTTTTTGATTCGCTGCTACGCTTATCACAGCTCTTATTGAAGAAAGTCTAGCAACAGGGCTGGAAGTTTGGTCATAATCTTCACCTGGTTTTTGTGAAAATCCTTTGATAACCAATATCGCCTTATACTTGTCTATAGAACTATCTGGGTTTCTCTTTATCTTGTAGACCCACTTACAAGGTATAGCTTTTCTTCCTGGTGGTAACTTATCCAAGATCCATGTGCCATTTATTCTATGAGCTTCCATTTCTGTCTTCATAGCTTGTAACCATCGGTCTTTCTCGTCACTTTGAATAGCTTCTTTGTAAGTATTCGGCTCTTGAGTTTCAAGTATGTTAGCTGCAACTGTCATTGCGTAATCTTCAAATCTAGCTGGTTTTCGTAAGCTTGCTCTGTTTCTCAAGTCTCTTTCTGTATTCTTTGCAGGTAATTCATTGTCGAAACCATAAAACTCTGAAGTTGTGCTCTCGGAATCTTCATTATCTTCCTCAATTACATCTTCTTCTCTCTCTTCAAGTTGTTTACAACTACCTTCTTCCTCTCCGTCTCGATTGATCAAAAGCGTATTCTCACTGCCTTCAGTGTTTTCTGCCTTTTCTTGTTCAAAACTATGTTCGGAAGCTGGTGAATTAGAAAAAGGTTTTTCATCAAAGATAATGTCTCTTGATCTGGTTAACTTCTTAGTTACTGGACACCAAACTCTGTAACCGTCATTATCATCATATCCCACTAAGATTCCTTTGACAGCTTTTTTATCCATCTTTCTTCTGTTAGTCTTGGGTTTATGAGAATAAAACGTGCTTCCAATTACTCTAAGGTGTTTTAAACTTGTTTTCTTTCTATACCATACTTCGAAAGGTGACTTGTTATTCTCGCTAGATACACCTGATCTGTTCAGAATGTACACTGCGGTGTTGATCATTTTGCCCCATAAGGATTTGGGTAATCCTTCTCTTGCATGCATAAGTGCTCTGGCTGTCTCAACTATAGTTCTGTTGTGTCTCTCTGCACAACCGTTTTGCTGGGGAGTATAAGGCATAACGAGTCTTTGATGAATTCCATTTTGGTTCATGATCCCTCGTACTTGTCTATTGTCAAACTCACCTCCGTTGTCCGACAAGAACTCTTTTATGACATAACCTGCAACTTTTGCTTCTGCTAGAAACGTTTTCAAGTGATTACACACTTCTGATTTTTCTTTCATGAAGAAAACTCTACGAAATCTGCTGTAGTCATCTTTGAATAGACAAAAATACCTGTAACCGCTAAAGCTGTTTTCAAAAGGTCCACACACGTCAGAGTGAATAAGTTCACCAGGCTTCGTGGCTCTGTCTCTGGAACCAAATTTCATAACGTGCGCCTTGCCGTATATGCAACCTTCACATAACTCGCTGTCTAAAGGTACGTCCATGCCGAATTCTTTTTTCAGAATTTGCTTCACATGTCTTTTATTCTGATGACCCAGTCGCTCGTGATATAACTGAAGTATGTTTCCGCTTTCTAGAACGGCGTTGACTTGTGGCATAACAATTTTTACGGATAACTTGTAAAGCCCTCCATGCTTACTTCTCTTTCCAAATAAAATTGTCTTCTCACCAAGCTTCAACTTACAAACTTCTGCTGTGGAAATAAACTTACTGTTGGGACGTTTGTCTTGCGCTGACAGCACCGAAAACAGGTTCTTCTTGATTTTAGGTACATACCAAACATCTTCCATATGCCACTGTTCGGTTCTTCCGTTTACTGTCGCTTCTATGACAACTGTACCTTTTCCTAAAGCTTTACCGCATCGCCATTGGCAGTCATAACAGTGTATTCTTCATCAAATGGCTCATAATACATGTAAACCTCTTTTCTATTACAAATGTGATTGGTCGCTCCTTTGTCTACATACCAATTTTGCGAATCAGTATGTGTAGTAGTTAGTACGGCTGACGATATTGCCAAAATGGTTTGATTTACCTTGCTTTGACTATTGTTGGTGGTGATTTTTTCTGATTTAGGTGGTCTTCCGTCTGATTTCCACTTCTCACATTGTCTAAGTCTGTGTCCGCGCTGGCTACAATAAGGACATCGAAAGCCTTTCTTCTCATGCCTTGCACTACTGCTTTTGTGATTATTATTTGCCACTAACACCTCTTGAATACCTTCATTTTTGTTCAACAAAGCTTTTTCAAAAGCACATAGCTGACTTGTCAAATTCTCAACTGTTCTGTCTGACCTAACCATCATCATCCAGCTGGATTTAAATGAAAAATATTCTTTCGGTAGAGTGTCCAAAATTTTGCAAATTAATAATAGTTCTGGTAAGTCGCAGCTACAAGAACTTTTACTAGCAGTTTTCTCTTTACTGACCTCAATCTGTAACTGATTCCATAGATTTTTCAGTTTTGAGATGTGCGTCGCAATGTCATCATTAACTTCGTTTCAATAGCTAAAGAATTCCATACATAAATTATACCTATGTCTTTTCTTCTGTGGCACCATCATACAGTCTATGTAGTTCTAACCACATATCTTTAGCTGTAGTAAATCTCATAACCTTCTGTAAAGTTTCTTGAGTCATGTTTACAGTGTGTAAGATTAAAGCACAGTTTTCTGCTTGCTCATAAAATTTCAGGTCTTTTTCATACTTTGTCTGGGTTTCCTTGCTAACAGTAGCACCTTCTTTAGCAACAGGCAACACAGGTTTTTGTAATTTACCTTCTAATACATCGTTTGCTCCAGGTATACTTCTAAGCAGAATAGAAAACTTGAACTTCCAAGTGGACCAGTTCGTTTTACCTCCAAGCAGTCCAATATTGATTGAACTTTGTAAAAATTTCTTTGTAAAAAGGTTTAATAAGCGTTAACAAAAGGTTTCTTCAAAAACACTAATTCTTGATTAATGGGAACCGCGATCTGCTACCATGTTGAAGTACGGTGATCTTTGCCCAAGGGTCAAGTGTTAGTGTAAGATTTACTTTATAAAATAGAAAAATAGAATGACTTTTAGAAGACTTTTAATAACTTAATGACAACATCAAAATCAATATGACATTTTAAAAAACAACAGGTTATAAACAATACTACAATGTATAATAAAAAGTGTCCCAACTTTAACACATTTAACTTAGATTTCGACAAAGGCCTTGCACCGATCGGACCTATACCACATCGGGTCTTTAACGGTTTTTTTTAGTACCGCATGTTATACCTTTGGACACGCTTTAACTTAGGAAAGAGGTTAGTTCTTAGTAGTAGTTATTATATAAATTTATTTCAATTTTTCTCTTTTTAAAAAGCATAGATGGATAATAAAAAGCAGTAAGTAATAAAGCAATGGAAAAACTAGTTTTACTTATATGTATTAAATTAAAACATCAATTGTCTAGGAAAGTAAAGCAAATAGTTTGTTTACTCTAGTGTATCAATAAAATGTAGTAGACATGAATTATATGAAAGAACCTGTTAAAAACCCAAATTTAAAGACGTTTTGCAGTAGTAGTCATTTGAGCTGCTATGATGCTGCTTGTTTTTGAAGAAAATGTATAATATGATTTTTGTTGAAGTGCCGAACCTATTTTTTTTATATTCTGTGCAAGGTAATTATTTGTTATATCTTTTTTATGCTTAATTAGTTTTAAACGCAAAATTTCAAACTAAATTATTTATTGTCATCCAGTAAATCCAGTTGGCATAAAACGTGCTATGTTGTCAAGTTTTTTCATTTTTCACTCTTTGTTAAATTTAGCAATTGTTAAATCCATTGCTAACTTTAACAACGCGTTCATCATTGGCCGATAGGCATTTAATGTTTTTTTTTCACATTTGTTTTTTTATTTATAAAAAATCAAATAATTTGGGCCCCCGTAGTAACTATTAATAGAGTTATAAAAATATATTTAAAAAAATCATTTTTGTCCGAAAAAAAATTGGTTTGCTTTAAAATTATTTTATAAGTTAAAAATAATAAAAATAGTTTATTATCATATAAACCATAAGCAATGATATTGTTTATAGGTCCGCCGTATACGCCCGCCAACGATGATAGCTTGTATCATGACAATTAGTTGACCAATTGATAATTTTGATATATCAGAAAAAGCTTCTTGTCGAGTATTTTCAAACCATACTTGCTGTAGGACTTTTCATTGAAAAGTCAATTTGTTTATAACCAAAAAAAATTGGTCATTACTTTTAAAAATTGCTGAGGGTCCGCTTAAAGACTTAAGATTTCTCGTATATGATAAAAAAAATTCAAGTGTTTAGGTCCCATATTCTGTACTTTACCAAATTTTCAAAATGTTTAATTTTTTTAACGAAATTGTATTGTAAAATTATTGTGCAAAACCTATCAAACCTATTTTAATATTATCTTTCACAATGTTTTGTCATAGTATGAAGTTCTTTTTGGCCAAACATGGAGATCCCCGAATAAATCTAAAGGGTTCTTAATATCGTGAAAAAAAACCTGCCTTTTTACTTTTTTTTTGTTTATTGCTATTTTGTAAAAAACGTATCGGGTTTTGCAATTTCTATCTTGTAAAAATTTTAATTAGTAAAGTTTTCTTTATCTACATTTTTTTAATGACCAATACCTACAATGTTACGAGCAAATAAATTAGAAAACAAACAGGCGCGGCTCCACCATTCTGGGCACTGTGGGCGTGCCCACAACCCTAATTCACTAGTTGTAACCGGTAAAGTCTCACTTTCACGGTCTATTGAGATCGATAGGCTGATGATTAAAACGATATCATAGAAGTATTACGATCGAAACACCAAAACGCTAAGTCTGTATTTAAGTAATTATTTGCAGAGGCGACAGAGCAAGCATGTATGTTATGAATCCTCACGTACAATTTCAAGGTAAACAAACAGGTCCAATTATGAGGCGAAATCGGTGGAAAAGTACTTTTGGAAATCAGTATACATATCTCTATTAGATTTAATTATTAATGATTTGGAGGACAGATTTTCTCCGGAAGTACTCGACCTCTTTCATTTGGAAGTTTTTATACTTATCGCAATTGACAGGAATTGGGATGAATAAATCCACAGTTTTGAATGAATACCGACTCTGGATGACCAAAGGGAAAAGAGAATCTCAAAATAATTTGGTCATACCAGAGTCAATAGCTAATCTTATTAAGGCGTGCGACCAAGATTTGTATAGATAAATGCTTAAATTATAATATAAATTAAAATTGTATATTTAAGAGAACTAGCTTTATATCAAGCTTAAATTTGTAATTTAATAATTTACCTATACTATATACTGTATAGATAAATAAATAAATTACAAATTCAAGCTTACGCTTTAAGCTTTCCAAAGAAACCATATGCCAACTGGAAATAAAAATAAAAAATTTGGTCTTTCTCTACAAAGCTGCTGCTGCGGATGCTAAGTTTGTATGGAAGTAAAAATCTTTTTATTTTTTCTGGTATATAGGTTCTTTGGGAAAGCCGCTCAGATTGATGGTCTAAACTCTAAGTCCATGGACTTAGAGCATAGACTTTATACCATGGTATGAAGGATTCGGTCAATTTCCCTAACACCCAGTACTGGATCATATTATAAAGAGTAGAAAATTTGTACTTTTTGGATGTTTTTTAACAAATATACTCAAAAACTACTGAACCGATTTCAATTTTTTTTTCACCGTTAGAATACTAAATTTTTACTGATTGTGAGTAACATATGCTATAAAAAATAAATGTCCACTTGTGTGAAGCCGGGACATGTTGCTAGTTTTTGATAAAGTTATTTAATGTAAAATGGTGTTTACTTTAGTTTGTCATCAATGTTATCATTTGAAGATGTAAAAAATATCAAATTAAAAAATCGTTAAAAACGTTGGTGTGCCCATGATTGTTTATGAGTTAGCACCTTTTTTCAGGGTTAGATCAGCGCCTAAAAACAAATGCGTTTTTTTCTCTTTTTTTCACATTCTGTTTATTTACCAAATGTTCCGGACCATTCCGAGATGGGGCATATTTCTATTCTTGTTAGATACATTTTTCGCTAAACATGCCTGCCACCTCCTCGTACATTCAACCAAAAACAGATAAGGCGAGGTCTGTACCACATTACTAATATAGATGCATAAATTTTTATATTTCTAAGAAAAAATGTTTTTAAAAATACATAATAAACTTTAAGTTTAAACAGCATTATTATTTGTATATAATAAAATTTTAAAATAGCCTAATTCAAAAACACCAGGTTAGCCAAAGATTCATACTCGTAGATAATTAAATTCTTGGCTGCATATTATGTTTATTTTTTTAATTATGTACAGTTGTATTCATTAAAAATGCTTTTAAGTACAGGGGTGGATTTACGTAAAGGCTGAGTAGGCTGAAGCCTAGGGTAGCAAATATTATGGGCGGGGAATTTACGATTAGTTAAAAAAAAAGTAATCGTAAATTTTAATGATATAATAATAAATAATTTTGCAGAAAAAAAGGTTCGAAGAAAAATGTTAGTATAGGGTTTTGCCTATAATTAAATAATACATAGTTCAAAAAAGACTTGTTTTATCATTTTAATTTATATTTTGTTTTCATATTATGAAATTTGTTTTTTTTTATAGAATTGTTATTTTGTTTTCTGTATGATTTACTTTGGTTAAATTTGTTTATTAAATTTTTATAAGAATTACTAGTGAAGTTTACATTCTTTTAATGGTAAATTTTTTATTTCGATATCCAAAAAATATTGCGGCGGAAAAATATATTAGCCTATGGGCGGTAAAAAGTTAAATCCGGTTCTGTTTAAGTATTAGAAAGAAAGGCAAATTTCTTTATGTTTAAGTAAAACCGGCCGCTGTAATTGCTTTTTGTTGGCGGTTATAACATGTCATAGATTTTTACTATGAAGGACTAGAAAAAGAACTGTATCACAATTATGGATTGTAATGGTAAGGATCACGATCTCTGTATTACAAAAATGGCCCTTAAATTGCACTAAATTAAGATGGCGCTGGTGTTCCCAAGAACCGTTTAAAACCAAGAACCTTGTTGTTTTAAACTTTACTTTAAAAACACATTTTTGTAAGGTAACCGTGTAACATATTTACTTGTGCACAGCATAACTAACAGGCAGCAGGACCTCTTCCTGGCCGAGCACAAAACACAAAACATATGATTATAAACGAAAATACAGGAGACATATTATATCTCAGCAAAACGATAGCTGCACCTGGGCGAAATAAATGACCGTACTTTCCCGCCAAATCATGAAATTGTGCTGCTTTTTGTTAGTTATGCTGTGATAACAGTGTAAAACCGATATGTTGTGGTTATCTAGCAAAAATTTGTTATTTATTTATTGTGGTCAAGGTCATTGGTTCTCACTGGTTCACAACATACCCTTCGCTACACCAGCGCCTCTTTATTTAGTGCTATTTTGGGGCCACTTTTTGAGCCAAACAGCTATAGGAGATAATGCTCCTTATTCCTCTACTCTCCAATATTTAATAACTTTAAAAAAACGGCACATTAAGAAACATAACGACAATTTAAAAAGTTATTATTTAACAAAAACAACAAAATATAATTTTCTAAAATAAACAAAATAAGCGTAAGAAATTCTCAAAATTGCTCTTAAATCAATAGAGACAACATAATTGTAAATTTATTATGTACTCGTATTTATGGATTTAATAACAAAACCTGGTATTATTAAAATAGATATTTAGCCATTTGGCTCTGAAGGTGGGAATATTCACTCATGCTAGATATTAAGGATATGAAAAGGATTAAGCCTTGTCGTTCCGAGTCCTAGGTGACCTAAAATGCTTTTGTTTCTTTCATAAAGTTTCGTTTAATGCTCTCTGGAAATTTTTTTTGCACAGTCCCAGTAGCACACCTAATATTATATTAATATTATATAAGTATTATTATTAAAATTATTAACATGAGTTTAATAAGCATTTTTGCAAAGACAAAGAAAGGAACATAAGTCATATTTAAGATAAATGAAGCTTATGAATTTTATGAAACGAAAAGAATCTAAACTTGCAGACGCAGACTATTCGTAAATCACCCTACCTTGCTAAAAAAGTATCATATATCTAAGACCAATTTTGCTGATATTCTATAAAGTTTTAAAAATTCATATAAATATAAATAAATAGACAAATTAACTCTATAAAATCTCATAAAAGTTAAACAAGATTATATGATGAGCTGTATTAGAAATGTTTAATATAACAATAGACTATAAGATCTGTTACAAAATTCTCAATCTTTTATCCAAAATAGACCACCTATTTGTTTTTGCCTAATATATTTTTTTAAATTACAAACAACATTTTTTTATAAGTACTTGTCAGCCTGCTTTGTCAAAGAAGGTAATGACTATTGGCAGGGTGTGCGATGACAACGACATCTGACGGCTGCATAAAATCATGCTTCAAAGCTATAGGAGAGCTGTAAGATTACTTTTAAAATTTGTTTATTTTTCGTAAATAAATATATAAAAACCTGGTCAGCACTATAAAAGTGAAGTGCAATATCAATAGTGAATAAACAATTTTAAAGCTTAGAAAGTAAGTATAAAAAGTGTGTTTTTAATAAAAAAGTACTTCGAGTTTTGTAGAATCGAACTTGGGATCATCGTGTTGCTGGTTAAACGTGATACCTATTTAGCCATTAAGGCATCGTACTAAAGTAAGCAAAGAAATCCTACTAATTTGCAGGCTATTTATGAATCAACTAACCTTTCAACTAAGACATTTTTATTAGCTGACACGGGTAAACCACGACTTTGTTTTAAGTCCCGAAAATGTATAAAATTTGCAGTTACTATTTTTGCCAGTATTCTTAGATTCAACACTAGACAACAACTAGTAAATACTTTACTTCTTTAACGACTATTTAAGAAAATCTAAATTAATTGGTAATTACTAAGTTTATTATTTCATAATCCCTTATGCAATATTTCTTATTGTAAGAGTTAAAAAATATAATATTAAATTAGATTAAATAATGTTCCCCTCTGTATTATCTTACAAAAACTTTTAATTAAGAAAGTCCTATTAAATTACGTCTATTACGTAAACAACCCTTTAACTTTTATTAGGTATGTTGTATAATATACCTATTTTTTATAGTTTGCGATTTATTTTGATTATTTTTACCCTTCCTGTTATTGCACTAACGACATAAAATAAGTAGGCCATGAAAAAACAAAAATGTAAGCGTTGTCAAACTTTGACATGTTAATTAAGCAAATAAAAATAGTTCAATTTATTGTCCTGGGGGACGTATAAAAGTCAAATGGGGATTTTCCCAAAAATAAAAAAATTAATAAAATTTATATATCGGGCGAGGCGACAAAAATTGTCTTTTGGCAGTAAGGCTTTACGGAGCGAAGTACGATAATAGACGCATACCATTTTTTCAATGCTTAATGGAAGGTTTTAATGCTAGTGGTACCAATAAGAAAAAAATTGCAGATTTTACTACACCTTGAAGATAATCTCCAGCTTTCATTTCATTTTGAACTTTTTAAGTGATCCTAACCCACAACCTGCAAATCTGTGTTTATTTTTCAAGGCCCATTTTAATTATTTGAATAACATGTAATTACCTAAAGTGTTTTGTGTTGTTAAGTTCATTTTTAAATAAATAAATTAAATTATTAAAGTTTGTGGTCTGTGGTTTGAAGATTATAAAATGGACCCAATTTTTATGCATGTTGTATAGAAGAGAACAACTTTGGGAAAACAAAAAAATCTTTTTTGTCTTAAACCCTATCAGTGTTTTAAATGTATTTTAATTGCAAATTTGTATACATATTTTTAAATATATTTGGACATTGCACTTTAAAATAAAGCATTATTTATATTTTTTTGCGATTCATCTTTAAAATTTCCTCACATTTCTTTAAAATATTTTAGGATTTTTTAACCAAGTTTCTATTTTAGAACATAATCGGGACAGCTTTTTGGATTTTCCTTTAAATTGTACATATAATTTGCCAGTATATTTCTCTACCAAATTTTACATATATTAATAAAATTTTCAAAAACTATACTTGAAGCCCTATAACTACATTGCGCCAAAAAAGTATTGCATCACCTCTATTTTCTACATAAGACTAAGTTGTAAACATGTCCTAGCGTAAATCTTAATATCTTCTCTAAAAAAGGAGCCATCAAGATGAACAAAACGTTAAAAAAACAAGGCTTCAAGGTTTTGATAATAAAAAAACTGCTACTATTGGTGAATCTTTTCATAGATTGTGCATTTTTCCACAAAGCAACCTATGTTTTCATGTTGAATAATATACTAAATTTCCGTTACCGAAATTTAACGAGCCCCTTAGAGAAAATGATATGGAGTACCAATTAGTGATAGAGATAAAGAATATTTCCAACTTATTTCTTGTCTTTTTCTATCTCTATTGAATTAAAGAGTTCGCCTGCAGGTCAATAGCCGTCAATAAGCTAACTTATGTGACACATCCCCTCTACCTCTAATCGCACCACGAAAAAATACAAATATCATTCTTCCATATGAAACTATACCAAAAACTTTTAAACCGTGATTTTAAACAACCAGTAAACTTATGTACCATCATAAATAAAGCCAAAGGGGTCGATAAGAATCTGATGTCCAAAATAACATTTTTCGATAAAGCAATTTTCGCAGTAATGAAGCAAAGGAGAGACATGAGAAGCGAAGAACTGACTACTGCTAAAGAGCTAAGACAAATTAACAAGGAAGTATCAAAAGCTATGAGACGCGATATTAGAACACACAACCATAATCAGATTGAACAAAAAATAGAAAACAATAAAAGCATGAAGGTCTTACGTAGAAAACTGGAAAGCAAAAAAAAACAAATGACGAAGGCAAAGGACAAACACGGACATATTACAAGAAACCGGGAAAGTATTCTAAAAATAGTTGAGGACTTTTACCACCTATTATATAAAAGCCAAAATGAAACAAATTTAGACTCAGAAACAGAACTAGAAATATTGACAAGTAAAACAGGCATCGTAAATCAAGGGTCAGAATTATTGCCTGATGTTACTCTGGACGAAATAAAGCTGGCACTGAGAAAAACAAAAAACAATAAGGCCGCTGGAGAAGACTGCGTAGTTGCCGATGCAATTAAGATAGGTCGTAACTGTTTACTCAAGAAAATAGCAAAACTTTTTAATCTCTGTCTTTTTAACAGCTCCATACCAGACAAGAAAGGAGTTACAGCCGAACTGTCGACCAATAAGCTTACTTAGTCACCTTTATAAACTCTTTACCAGAATTATTACAACACGACTGGAAAATTAATTAGATTTTTACCAACCAACAGAACAGGCCGGGTTCCGCAGAGGATTTGGAACCAATGACCATCTTTAAGGCATTAAAAATGTGATCGAAAAATCAATTGAATACAATAGACCGCTTGTCTTTGTGGACTTTCATAAGGCCTTTGACACCGTTGAGTTGAGTGCAGTCTTAGACTCCTTACAAAAATGCCGTGTCGACTATCGCTACACTAAACTAATATATAACATATATAAAAATGCTACCATGATGGTAAAACTGCACGAAAACACCAACCCTATAAGAATCGGTAGAGGAGTACGACAAGGTGATAATATGTCACCCAAACTGTTTATTACCGTTTTGGAATACGCCTTTGGAATGCTTGAATGAAGCGGAAAGAGCTTAAATATAGATGACTTAAACCTAACAAATCTGCGTTTCGCGGATATATAGCTTTGTTGTCTGACAATCTACAAGATATCAGAAAAATGCTGGAAGATCTTCAGGAAGTATGTGCTCAGGTCGTACTAAAAATAAACATATCAAAAACGAAATTTATGACGAATCTGGTACCTAGTGGAAATATTGCTATTAGTGACTGGGGAGGGATTTTAAAAAATATACACATATCTTGGTCACGCGGAATTTTGAGAGACAACAAACATGCGAATTAAAAAGAAGAATTATGTTCGAAGCTCATAGGGCAAAATTTGGGAAATGTTTTGAAGTAATCCCCTAATTTGTCTAAAACGAAAAGTTTTGAATCAGTGCATTCTACCGGCAAATCCAGCGCCGAACTTTAACTTTGACAGTCACATCTGCTAGTGAGTCACTTTGTCACCACGTTAGAAATAAGGACTTGCGGCGAGAACAGGAGTCACGGATGTTATCTTCCAGGTGGCTAACCCAAGTGGGACTGGGCTGGAAGGCACGCAGCACGATGGACGATGGACAAAAAGGCTGCTTGACTGGAGACCAAGAGCGCCAAGAGAAGCAGGGAAACCTCTTTTGGCCCGGACGATATAAAAAAAATTTAACCCACAAACTGGATGCAGAGCCTCAAAATAGAGGACAGTGGCAAAAATGGGGAGGCCTATTTTCAGCAGGACGAAAAGGGCTGATTGATGATGACGATGATGATGATGATAAAGCGGCACTCAAATGCACTATTATTCGATAGTAAATCCTTCCTGGGTTCGAGAACTTCAAAAGCAAAACCATTGGTCGCTTAATGCATGGTGTGGATCAAAAATCTTCGAGTCCTTATTTTTTCACGAACCAATAACCGGGCCTAGATATTTAAACTTTCTGCAAAGTAAATTACCACAGCTTTTTAAAAAAGTTGATAACATCAAAAGAGAATAAATAATGGATTCAACAAGACGGAGCTGGTGCTCATTACCATCGGGAAGTTCGGAATTTTTAAACAATCATTACCCACAAAAATAGATCGGTAGGGCTGGATGTATTGATCATGTTGTCATCTTTAGATTTAGTTTTGTGGGGCTACATTAAAGGTCGTGTTTATGTGAATTTCCCTACAAGATCAGAAGACATGAGAAATAAAATAAGGGATGTCTGCAGGACAATAACACCCTTTATGCTAAGATGGAAGAAAAGAAAAAAAAATTTGTGTATAAAGCCTATATATTTTTATTTTGTTAAATTAAAACTATATCAGTAAAGAAGTCTTTCAACAAACAAAATGGGGTGAGACGGTAGTTTATTAAAAATCTTTTAATGCTCTCTCTCTGGAATAAAGTCCAAATTTAAATGGTTATTAATGTAAAATGTACCAGTTTTGTTTTATATTTTAAATTAATTTTAACTTTCAACTTGTATAATGTTTGTAGAAATTGTTGGAGATTATTTTTCTGTGTCCCATTTTGATGAAAGGCACTGAGGATCGCTTTTAACCGAAAGCGCTCTGTAAGGATTTTAACTAAATAGAGTTTGTACGAATATACGTCGTTTTTTTCCTTTTACTTAAAAATTATTTCTGTTAAATATATGACACATGTCGATTTCGAAACATAAAAATTGTTAAATGTGGAAATGGTTAAAAAAATAAAATATGCCGATTATGATTAAAAGTATCACTACCATTTTCATTATAGTCGAGAAAACGTGGCAAAAAAATAGGCTTTACGAGGGATTTTTTGTGCAGTAAGATGGATTTGAATGCGGTTTTTTGCAATTGATTCGTATGAACATCTAGAAACTTTGTGAACAAATTTAATTAATGGGAAAAAGAAAAACTGCCTTTGTGCATTAAAAAAATGCATTTTTAAGTTTGCAATTATAAAAAATTTATTACTAGGTAAATAATGATGAAAATGAGCCTTAATTTGATACTCTGGGGTTTTCAAGGTCGCTGAATAGGAATAAGATATTGGCAAGGGCCTTTGAAGTACCTGGTGCGCGCTAATGATGGTGTAAATGTCGTCTTCTAGAGTTTTACGATCATTGCTTCTAATATCAGCCCAATTTTGTTACTCGGGGGTTTTCGAGATCGCTGAACACGAATAAGACATTAATAAGGGCCACGGAGTACCTTGTGTGCGCTAAGGATGGTATAAACGTCGTCTTCTGGAGTTTTATTACAAATCCTCCTAATATCAGCCCAATTCCTTTTCTCGGGGAGTTTTTTTTGGTCGCTGAACAGGAATATAATATTGACAATGTCATATTTGTGTTCAGCGACCACAAAAACCCCTCAAAGTAACAAAATTGGGCTAATAGTAGGAGGAACTGTCGTAAAACTTCAGAAGACGACGTTTACTCCATCCTTAGCGCGCACCAGGTACTTCGCAGGACCATGTTAATATCATATTCGTATTCAGCGACCTCGAAAACCTCTAAGCAAAAAATTGGGCAGATATTAGGGGGATTCAAGAAGACGACGTTTATACAATTCTTCGTGCGCCCTAGGTATTCCGCAGGCCCTTGTCAATGTCATATTTGTGTTCAGCGACCACAAAAATTTTCCGAGTAACAAAATTAGGCTGATATTGGAAGGAATTGTCTTAAAACTCCCGAAGACGACGTTTACACCATTCTTAGAGTGCACCAGGTACACTGCAGTTCCTTTTCAGTGTCATATTCGTGTTCAGCGATCATAAAAACCCTTCGAGTAAAGAAATTGGGCTGATATTAGGAGGATTTGTCGTAAAACTCCAGAAAACGACGTTTACACCAACCTTAGCGCGCACCAGGTACTCCGTAGACCCTTGCCAGTGTCATATTCGTATTCAACGACCTCATAAAAGTCCAAGTAACAAATTCGGGCTCATTTTCATTATTTTTACCAAGTAATATATTTTTTTAAATTGCAAACTTTAAAATGCATTTTGAAAATGCATTTTTTAATGCAGAAATGTAGTTTTTTTTTTTTCCATTAATAAAATTTGTTCACAAAATTTGCAGACGTTCATACGAATCGAATGCAAAAAACACTTTTAAATCCATCTTACTGCACAAAAAATCCCTCGTGCATTACTTCTTTTCCTTGACTATTATATTATTTATAAAGTTGATATTTTCAGTTTACTTAGTAAAACTATTTTTAACATATATACTCGTATTATTAGTGATATATTATTACTAAGCCCTTGACCCCACACAATCCAACATATATATGCTGGTTAATGAGTAGAAAATAGCCATAAATTAAAATTAATTATTTAACATGAACGTGACAATATTTTTATAAAAAATTATAATGCACATTGTTTGCTTTAAAAATAAAAATAGACAAAAAAAATATTGAAAAGCAGGAAGTAAAACCACTTAGAAAGAAGTATGCATATTTCATACACAGTTTTTATAGCTTATTTGTAGTACACACACTATTTTATAAGTATAATAAAGAATAAATTAATGGGGATAACTTTAATTAATAGAATTAGAATAAACTTTTATCAAATCATTTTTAACAAACAAAAAAAATTGCAGAATCTCTTCAAGCTGCAAAGTTTTTGCCCCTTTCTTTATAAAATAGTCCAGTTTTTCTTGCATAAAGAGAAATGTGTTAATTTAACTTGTTAACCAGTCAAAACAACCTTTGGTCGGCATATGACTAAATAATGTTTTAAAAATAAAATGTTTAAAAAACTAAAATTAAATTTCATCAAATATTATTGTTATAATTATTTCAGTAACCTTCTCTTTAAAATAATCCGTGCTTTAAGGTAAGTTCAAGAAGAGAACAAAGAGACAAATACGTATGCATTGATAAATAAAAACATACACATTAATCAGCAATTAATAACAGTTTCTCTATAAACTTGAGGGTGCGTAAACTTATTTTTCGCTGTGTGCCAAAATTAACGGAGCAAAAAAATGTTGAAGTTATTTGGATAGTAAATAAAAAATGTTTATTCGATAACATAACAGGTGTAGGGTTAAAGATTTATTAATCTTATCCCGAATTAAAAACTTTATCCAACGTTCGATATTTTTTATGGGAGTTTTAAAAAAAATTATGTGCAAGTGGTCAGTAGTCATATTGTGACGAAGTATACTGGAGTTTCTGCCCCTTAGGGCAATATATACTGTCACTGCACCACTTGTAGCCTATTATATTGCGGGCCACTATACTATATGACACTTGTAGTACTCTGTATAAGGCACATAATCAACTCCCTTAATTTGGTACCGGCGATCCCCCATATGGAGTAGCCTAATGCTGACCTTTAAATCCACACTTTAAACTAACAAGTCCTGGACTCCCGGACCCTCGGTACGCTCATCTATTTATCAGCCTTTTTTTAAAAACTATTTTAAAATCTTTTACTTGGTTTCTACAGGTAATCGTAATATAGGTGACCGTAACCTTACCTTGACTATATATAACTTGACCTAGCACTTGTTCTTTTTTCTCTACAAATGTTGAATGTTTATAAATCCCAATTTAATTGTTTTATCTTTTCTACCTATGTTGATGTAATAATCCTAATTATAGGATTACTATACTTAATGCTATTTACCCATAGTTCACATATAGTCACAATCTCTATAGAGGATTTACAGATAGCGAATAAAGAGTGGTATGTTTACCCATAGTATTTTAAAACATTTAATAACGCCTTTCGAAAAGTAGAATGCCTGGAATCTTTTTGTATTCCAAAAAGCAACTGCTTATTTTGTTGACGTCCAGTCTTTTTAAAAGCAGGTAAGTAAAACTGTTGAAGCATGCGCTTTATTGTCCCGATCTTTTTTTTGTTTCCGAAGATCATTTTGGGTCATACGTTTGTGCTTCAGGGAACTGCTCGTCTGAGTGTTTAATTGATAAAATATAATGCATCTTGTATATTAGCTGCTTTTGTTTTCTCTTATCTTAAAACATTCAGTGTGACCCCGAATAGATATAGTCTATTTTTAAATTTTAAGGGGGTTTTCTGGTTTTGAGCTCTGATTTTTACCTCAATTTTAACAAAAAAATTTTTAAGGTTAAAATCAAACAATAGGTAAAACAATGCTTATACCTTTTAATTTTTTTATCTTTAAGGTACATTAAAAAAATTCGCCCGAAAATGTTAAACCGTCATTGAATTAAATGGCGCCGAAGAAGGTCATGCTCGCCGTGCTCCGGTAGGCGGACGCACTTGGTTCGGGTAACTGGGAGGTCTAAACCAGAGTTTATTAATCTAAAGGGGGTTATGACATCCGCCATATTGAAAAACTCTTGTGTGACGCCAAGAAGGGTCCATTTCGGCCATGTTGGATTTTATGCTGGACAGTGGCGTAGAATTGAGGTGGAAACGAAAAACTGCTTTTATACCGACGAACAAAATTTATATTTCAAAAATAAAAATGTAAATCAATTAAGTATTGAAATTAAAAATTAAAGCGACAACACGACGATGGCGTACCTTTTCAATGGTATCTACTACATTAAATATTTTAAAAAATGAGAAAAGAAATAAAATGTAGAAAATACTGATGATTGCTAATTTGTTATAATTATGAGTACTTACTCTATTTTTAAACACACGATATTTAATTATTAACACCTTTTTTTCTTTAATAATACCCACCTATATTACGACGTTTATAAAATTTTATGAGCAAGTAAAGAAGTTTGGGGACTTTAATTATTTTTTTATCTTGGAACAGTCCGCGAAGGCTGAGGCCTAGTATGAACGCCCCGTGGGTGGCTGAAGTATGGTAAGAGGGAGTTTATTCACAAGATACTTAAATTCTGCAGGTAGCAGGTTCCATAGTCTTGACACTCTAGGGATGAAGGAACGAAGAAAGCGGGAAGTTCGGGGCCTCTCTAGCTGAACTGTTAAAGATGCATAAAAGTTGCACTACGTGTTGCTCTGCTGGAAGCTGCCAGAAAAGGAATTATACTGGCCAACTCGTCTAAGCAGAAGCCGTGAAAATACCTATAGAAGAAAGACAGGAAGCAAGCTTTTCTGTAAGTGCAGGATCAGAAATGGGCTTTTACAAGCTATCTTAAAGATACAAAATATTCAACTCCAAATCAGATACTGAAAGCCATAGAAAAATTAACTTTTTTTTTAGGAATTTATGACGGTGTTTTTGTATTACTTCATAAATATATAAACTTGTCTATTAATCCTTAATTTATTTTATTTTAAAAACTAATTATGTTACTTTTAAAAACTAGTTATTTATTTACTTACGGACCATACAGCATCTTGATATTGCAGAATAATAGCAAAATTTTCCACTTTGGCAATAAAATGAATTATTTTATGTAAAAAATGTGAATACAGGTTTATTGCTAAAAAACTAAACTTTATTTGTTTTACAACTACAATACTACAATACATTTACAACTGCAACAATTAAATAAAATACAACTTAAATTTTTACATTTTGAAATAGATATGGAAGAAAAGAACACAGTACTTAGTGGTATTATTTAATAATATTTTGTGGTATACTACATTTCATATTTTAAAACATACAAATCATTTAAGCATTAAAATCCTACTTAAAACAAACACAAAAATTTCATTTATAGTTTGTTGGCAGCCCTTGCAAGATAAAACAAAAAATTAGATCTCGTGTTCTTATTTGGTACTCGAAAGTTTAACTTACAAGTTCTTCGCAGTCTACTTCATACTACACAATCTAAACAAAAACTTCTTCAGTGCAAGGTAGGTTTACATCAGTTAATTTTAAACTTGTAAAAGGCAAATCTAAAAAATGTAAATTATATTTTAAAACATGTATTTTTCAACATAATATACCAAGTAATTGGTAGATAAGTATCCAAAAAAAATTAAATACAATTAAAGAATGTAACTAACCGCAAACTTAATAAATGTATAAAATAATGGGAAAAAAATATTAAATACACATTCTGAAGGTACATTAATGCATATACCTAAAGTTGATCAGTTCTAGGTATAAGCAAGTCAATATTGACTATTTACTTTCTTGACAACAAATAACTAATAACTGTGTAACTACATTCAGAGTTGTGAAGAGTCACTGGTGGACTTAAAAACCGTGTTTGTGTTATCCGAGGTGTAATAATGCAAACTGAATGGAACTGCTACAATAAAAAAATATTTGTTAGTAATAGCAGCATTAGGATATATCATATTTTTCACCTTACCTTCTTTTATTAATCGTCTTTTTCCTTTTTGATCAGGATCTCATAATCACCGCTTTTACAATTTTTCTGGAAGACATATAAAAATCGTCTTTTTTAACATGCTTCTAGCAAATAACAGAATCTTTATGGGAAACACAACTTTTTGGTCTATTGCACACTAAGGACTAATTAAAACTACACGACTAAACACTACCAAAAACAATATAGTAAAAACAGTCAAAACCAATAAAATATCAACTCTGTACACAAATATTTTCAACTGTAAAAATAACCCCATATAAAAACTTCGACTTGTGGCACGACTCTGTCCACAGCTGAGAATGCTAGTAACTTTTAGAGTTACCCGACAGGGCCGCCAACATAAGCGACCCTTTTCACACCCTCACGTCTTGGACTTTTGCTATCCCCATTCTCGACGATGTCATAACCCCTTTAGATTAATAGACTCTGGTCTAAACCAGACAAGACCAAAAATTAAAATTTATGAGTGTAGCCATGGTCCGGGCCTCGAAAACGTATATTGTCATTTTTTTCCAAACTGACGGCCATTTGAAAAAAAAACAGTTTTAAACATCGACTTTTTTTTGTATTTAAACGTATGTAAATTCAAAAATTTTGATGCGATTTTAGCTTTAAAGGTTGCAACTATAGCCAGTTTAATTTTCTACAAAATGGAAAAGCGGCATCAAAATTAGTCCAGTAATTTTCCAGCAATTCATGCGCCCAGCAAAAAAAATGTGAGGTTTGGGAAATCGCGATTAAAGTTTTGGAAAGAACGATCGATGACGCGGGACGACTATGATCATGTATTTTGTTTAAAAAAAATATTTTCAGAAAAACGGTACCGCCCATATATTCTCCATAATATAAGGTATTGAAAAGTGCAATAAAAACATCTATTTTTTGAAAACTTCTAAAGCAGACAACCCCCCTAACTAGCTATTACCCCGCTGCTTCGCCTGCTCGGACTAAACGATTTTGGCTGTTTTGGTTTTTTCACGTTCTCGCGGAATATTGCAAATTATATTAACACAGTTTTAATAAGTCTATTAAATAACTGCTGGATATCAACCAAGGACATTTAAAGGTTAAAAGATTAAGACGGCAACGGACTATTCGATCACAAAATGTCCGTCGCACTATAAAAAGAATTGTCATTAATGTACCCTTTCAATTTGGCGCAGTAACAAAAACGCAAAAAAATTTGTAGAAAAATCAATGTCTGTCATAAATTTAGGTTGGCAACAGATTCAAATTTGGAGCAGAGCTGGAGTCTTCTGTTTTCGTGCATTTGGACCTCGATGCTTTTATTTCATCCAAGGGATTTGCTACCGTAAAAAACGCAACTTTTTGTAATCGCACTTTCCAAAAAACAAAAATTAAATGTCAAATTATGTTTATCGTAAAAAAATCAATACTTTTTGTAAAACTTGTCCATGCTACCTGCATGACGCAAGGAAGTTTAAAGGTGTATGAAAGCCCAATACTGTAGAACAAAATTGTCCAGGCGTGCAGGGCAGCGGGAATAGGGGGATTGGCCTCGCGGAGTTTGCGCAATGAATAGTAGGTCAGAGCTGGACTTCCATAATTCTTTGTTACTATCTATAAAGTTGACATCATCAAATGTCAAATTCAAGCATTCACTGTTTTTTTTTATTTTTTGCACAAAATTGTTGGTTATTAAACGATACTAACATAGAATATTTAAAATTATTGTGTAATATTGGATTTTATATCATCTGATATAATATGGAAAGAATAGATGGCGCCACTTTACAGCCTTCTATTTAAATGGTCGATATTTTTGGGAGTTTTGTATTTTTACCAAAAATCTTTGTAAATAAATAAAAACACGATTTTTTAAAATAAATTTCAAACATTGTATGATAGTTTCATGTACCTATCACCAATTTTGTGATAAAAGAAGGGCAAGATAGTGTCGATGAGTTTAATCTAATCCTAAGATTCTGGTTGTACATTAAAAAGTGAAAATTTTTATAACTGCTTTTTAGGCATATACTTTTCACTAATAACAAACATTCATAAGACAGAATAACAGTGGTTAAAAATGTTTAGTAACCTTTGGTACCTAGGTATCCATTGTAACAGTATCCGTTAAATATTATGTGTCTACAGTATGTCGAGCTTAAAAAGTTGATAATGTAAATTTAGGAAACCAAAAATCTAATTTTTTTTTAAACAAATACAGAAAAAGCAAAAAGGAACTTTAACATAAAATTGTACTTTTTTTCTTTCAATTAGAGGGACCTGTATATATTAAAATTTGCCTGGTCTGCCCAGTAATAAATAATTTGATAAATTGATCCTTTAAAAAATGTTACAAATTATTAAATGAAATAAAAGTAGGTACCAAAATGTAAACCTTATTTCTTTTTAATAATCCACAGAATAACACAAACATTGTGGAAATCATCTAAAAGATAGTTAAGATTGCCTTACTTTTCTCACTGCTATTTCCTATGAAATTTTCATTATTCTGTTATTTATTATTAACATATTATTATTTATTCGGTTACCTAATGTTACGTCTCATAAGAACCACCTAATTTAAATATAACCTAAAGTAAAAAATGCTGGGTATGTTACCCTTGGATTTGCAAGACAAAACCATACAACCTCTAATCATTTTGTTACGATATTATAAGTAACAAACAATAAACACAAAATTATAGTCACAATTTATTAAACACTAATCACTAAAATAAGGTTTTTATCAATCCAAAAAACTTCTGCAACCACAAAATATAGGTACTCACACAAAGCAAAACAATCAAAACTAATACGGCGCAAAGGGCACAAACCACAACGAAAATGACGAATGATGAGACGACGACGGTGGACGGTACAGCGCGGATATAGTTTCATAAGCGCCGCACGCGCCCTTGCACTAAAAACGGTACTACGACTCTCATAAAAGTATAATGTGTTGCCTAACTACACACTGATTTATCAGTGTGTAAATAGGGAACACATTAAGTTATTTCGTGGAATTTTGTTATTGCGCAGAATCGGCGGGGCCAACTCTGACAGTTATTTTCATAATGGGCTGGACATTTTTTGATCGAATGGGCCATAGCATTCCATACACCTTTAAAGTTCCTTGGCATGACGTGACACCATTGTATTGTAGGTACTTTTATACAAATTATAAGGGACCCCGCACTAACTACTTTGCAAAACCGGCTTCGGTAAAATTTTGTGAGATTGTGGTATGTTAGAGTAATATCCCTACTGATAATATTTCCACGAAATTTTAGGGAGGTCACTGATTATTTTTTCAAGTTTGGGCTGCCTAAAGATACACAACTACAAAATATAAAAAATATCATTATATTATTTGTCTTAAAAACATTTTAAGAAAAAAAAAAACATGAACAAAAGGTGGGAGGTTGGGTTATTTAATTCAAAATACATGCCTTAAGATGATAAAATTTTGTGTTGCAGTGTGACGGCCCGCAGAGTATCTACACCAGAAAAAGTGTGCCAGTACAGATTAAAATACTTTAAGTTTCATTATTTTATTATAACTTTGTAATAAGTTTCTAAGGTTTCAGTTTTTAAGATAATCCCACAATTGTGCCAAGTTAAAATGAAATCAAATATTACTTACAACGAATTATTTATTTTAACTTATTGTAACGGCTAAAAAATTAATTAAGTATATAAACTAGTTTTTTACATATTACATGTATTAAAGTAACTAAAAGGGTGATTAAAAATTAGGGTTTGACATATATGTACAGGGCATTTAGTATAATATATTCAACAAGCAAAAAAATATTGCATATTTTTATGATACTCAGAACACAAGTTTTGTGTGTTATTTTTATAACTGAAACGAACCTTAGTTTAATTAAAATACGAAAAAAGGTACCTAGCACTTTATACAAATTATAAATTTACAAGATATTGCATAACTCTAAAATAGAATCAATCAAAATTAGGAAAATATTTTACTATACTTGCACCTCAGAGATTTTGATGATTTTTTGCATAGGGTGGCGCTGATCCCAAATCTGAAGTAAGCATAATATTTAAATTCTTCTTATTTTTAGTCTATTGCCCATTTTTATTACAAAATTGGTCATACTTACACTAAACTATAATACAGTATTTTAAATTACTTAAAAATAGTCATGTTTTCATTTATTTCATTAAGTTTTTAAATAAAATTGAAAAACCCCTAAAAATATCGACCATTTAAATGGAATGCTGTGAAGTGGCGCCATATATTCTTTCCATATTAAAGCAGATGATATAAAATTTAATATAGTAAAATAAAATGCAGTGAAGTAAATAAAATATAAATTTAAATATTTTATGATAGTTTCGTTTTAAAAACACCAATATTGTGCAAAAAAGAAGTAAAACATAAAAGTGCAGTTACTTGGAATTTGAAATTTGATGATGATGATGGATATCTTGAAAACAAAACGTTGCCAAAAAAATTACTTCAGATTCGTAATCAATGCCCCAAAAAACCCCGTATTGCAAGAAAAAACTGCATGAAAGGTAAAAAATTATTTTCGATATTTACACAACAATCGTCAACGTTTATACATGGTAACAAAGAATTATGGAAGTCCGGACCTGCCCGTCCTATTCATTGCGCAAGATCCAAAAGGCATTTTCTTCTATATCCGTTTACCTTTTTTGTCCTGCATGCATGGATAAGATTGTTTTACAGTACTGGGCTTTCATTTACCTTAAAACTTCTTTGGTATCCACCTCCAACAGAAAATGAATACTTAAATGCACAGAAAAAAATAGCACTCCTAAAAAGATTAAAAACAAAAATCAAGTAGCAACGCAGCACCAAGCCACGAAAACTTTAAACATTCGATATGTGTGACAATTCCGTCTGCCCTTACATGTCTGGCCTTTCGGGTAGTCATAGTTAATTATGTGCCCCCTCCCACTCCGCCGCGTCACATCACATTACGCTCACGGCGCTCCGTCTTCCTTTGTGAATAAGTTAGTACATAATGTAAATAAACTTCTGACGTTTTTAAATCATTTATCTTCGTAAAAATTGACAAATAATTGAGCGGTTATATTTTCATAGTTTTTATATACACCTTTATCTCCTAGTCCACAGTACAGGCCCCCCCTGGCAAGTTGATTACCACATACTTTATAATTCGTGAGTAACTTCGTTTCGACGAGTCTACCACACTTTTCCTCTGCGACTTTTCTCGATTCCTCCGCTTTTCCGCTCGAAAAAGCCCTATATTATGGCGATTTCCCAAGGTTCTAAAAAGTCACAACCACAACTTTTTTAGCTAAAGTTACTGCAACTTTTGTTGAAAATGTGAATTTAAACTTGTCCGACAAAAATTTGTCTGACTTTTTCATGTCTACCGCTTGAAACATGCCCAAATGACAAGGTATTAAAAACTGATCACCACATAGGTAATTTTTGGTAAAATTAATTGTAAATAATTTATAAAATACCATTTTATGTTTGTCCGACAAATTTCAAGCCGCATTTTTTCAGTCCGACAGCTGGAAATTGAAATTTTGACGGGGTATAAAAAATCGTTGACCACAAACCTAATTTTCACTTTTTTTTCTTTTAAATTTATTATGGAAAATAGTGATACCCCTGTCCGACAATTAAGTGTCCGCCTTTACCTTCAAAAATAATAAAAACTACATAAACATAATTTTTGCAGTGTTCCGTAACACCTTGTATTAAAACACGGATCCTAGATTAACACCTTTTCATTGGAAATCAGGTTCACAAAAGTTTCTATGGTAACAACAATGCAACGTACACTGTAACTGTCTCGGGTTAAGTACAGGGTAGGTCAAAAAATATAAAAATTGTACAGGAGTAAAGTACCCTTATTTAAAAAAATTCAGCAAAAGGTTATAAAGAAAAGTTCAGAATTAAAAGTTATGCCTCAATACCAAAACATGGCCTCCTAAGTTTTTTTTTTTTTTAATTTACCTTAAACACTCTCACAATTTATTTTAAATCAAATTAATTTCGCATAATTTTGTTCAAATTCAAGCATATTTGTAACATTATCAAAGATTTTTAATTTTTTAAGGAATCACAAACTTCATGTGTGTTGCAAGTTATTAAACACAACTTTAAAATTTTACTTTTTAAAAAGGTAAAACATTAGTAATGATAAAATGCATATTAAAAAACGCTCTTTTAAACTGCAAAAATTTTATTTTATATATTTATTAAAAAATTGTACAAATTAAAAGACATCATTAAAAAACCTACTAAAATTATCGCGGATATTCATGAAAAAAAAACAAATGAGGGTTAAAAGTAAACATTATGACGGTTTGGTGACAATCATTTTTCTTTCTTGAATAATTATTCTTCGCTTAATAAGTTTATTTGACTTCAAATGCATCCTCCAAGACAGTTATTGTTTTAATTAGTTTTAATATGTAGAGATAACTATAAATCAGTACGTAAAGCAGCGGATATTATATATATGTACAAAAGTTTTACGAATTTTTTTTATCTTTTTTTGTCGGACCAACGATTTGCGGATATATTTTTGTCGGACAATATATTTTTTTTCTTCAAAAAATACTTTTCTTATTTTTGTCCGACATGTGGTAAACGATTTTTTATACCCCGTCAAAATTCCAATTTCTAACTGTCGGACTGAAAAAATGCGGCCTGAAATTTGTCGGACAACCATAGGATATTATTTTATAAATCATTTACAATTAATTTTACCAAAAATTACCTATGTGGTGATCGGTTTTTAATACCCTGTCATTTGGGCATGTTTAGAGCGGTAGACATGAAAAAGTCGGACAAATTTTTGTCGGATAAGTTTAAATTCACATTTTTAACAAAATTTCCAGTAACTTAAGCTAAAAAAAAAGTTGTGGTCGTGACTTTTTAGAACCTTGGGAAATCGCCATAATATAGGGCTTTTTTGAGCGGAAAAGCGGAGGAATCGAGAAAAGTCGCAAAGGAAAAGTGTGGACTCGTCGAAACGAAGTTACTCACGAATTATAAAGTAAGTGGTAATCAACTTGCCAGGGGGCTGTACTGTGGACTATCCCCTTTTAAGCCTTAAGGGACTAAAATTCCAAAAATACTACCACTTTCTTTTTTTTTTTTTTTTGGTATTCAAAAGCCTAATTACCAACTCCTATAGTTACAACTTTAAATATGACGATTTTTTATACATCCTTTCATCTCTATTTTAGCCATCCCCCCCAAAACGAATTTAATTTTAAAAATGTTTAAACTAGATCACTTTTAATCGTAATAGGTAGCCTACATACCACCAATTTTCGTACTTTTAAGTTCAGAAATGACGAAGTTTTATACACATTTTTACTCCCATTCTACCCCTTTAGGGAGAGGTGGGTGTTTCCCTAAAAACTTTTTTAGCTAATGTCTTCTACTACAATTTTTATCTTAATAGATTAAGTAGTTTTCGGGATTTCGTGATTAGTAAGTGTATGAATGAAATGAATAAGTGACCTTTACAACAAAATCTTTTTAAATAAGGAATCAGCAGATTATAAGTTGTCATACAATCTTATTATATTTTTTGTTGCCACTATATTTTTTTTTTTTTTAACAATTATATATTATTACCGCGTAATTTCAATAATTTACATTAATAATTATTATTGCTTATTTTTTGACACCAGATTTGACAGTGACGAGAAAATTAAATGTTTGACCGATCTTATTAAACGAAAGGTGCACATGTACGAGTATGTGTCAGTCCATATTTATATCATTTTGTTAAAAATAGGTAATTATTTTTACATACTTAATATTATTTATAGATTTTAAATCAAAACATAGAAGGCTAGCCAACATATCAGTTAATTTTATTATAACTGTGTAATTTATAAAACAATTTATTGTTTTAATTTTAATAATTGAAAAGGTGAATATGGTGTCACACACTTTTTTCTTAAGTTGACATAATATGATGTGTAATCTGAAGGACTCATAGACCGAGCGCTCGCGGCAGAAAAAAGAGACCGATTTTTTACAGGCTGCCTTTGATACGGGTGATATTTATAGCCACAAGCTATAGATAGATGCACCTATTAAGTACCGCAACGTGTTACTTCACATATTATAAACCTTAACTTTAATTAGCAAAAAAAAGAAGATTCTTAAATCAACTTTTTACAGTCTGCCAATTGTTGAAGCATAAAGCTAGATTGCCAAATCCACAAAAAACTTGCAAGCAGACGGTTTTCTCGAGTACAAGAGTAAAGCATACTAATGCTAGTTCGCAAAAAAATCGTGTAACTAAAAACACTTTTTTACAGTCTGCCAAACACAATTTAGACTAATGTGTGCATGAGATTGACGAATTTTCACAAGGCAGACTGTTTCTCGATATTTAAAAATTGATGCATAAAAGTTAATTAACAAATTTTTCACAGTATTTCAGAACAATTTTTTACAGTCTGCCTATTGCATAAAGAACAACTTTTACAATAAATATTTCATATTAAATTATTAGCATAATAATTCACGAAGTTTAAAGTGTAGGCAGACGCAGTTAAACTTGTAAAAAAACTTATAATGGTTAACAATTTTTTACAGTCTGCCATTGTTTTCAAACAATATTTAGGTAACAAATACATAAACTTTTGAATGGCAGACAATTTGTAAAGGTACTAGGGTATGTTTTCTATGTTTTCATCCTGCTCCGCCATGTTGCTCGGGATGACGCTCAAGGATAGACGCTCTACTGCTAAAATAGGCTATTTGACAATGCGAAAAATAAAGTGTCAATTACTGTTATCAGTATAAATTAAGAGTTTAAAAATGGTTATTTATTAAGGTAAGTTGAAAATAATAATTTATTTATTTAAAAATCCGTACATTAAAATGTATTTTTTAAACGTTTTTGTCACATAACACAAAAACCTCCTGTTTGGTCGATTTATAACGAGTCCCTGTTGTTTGCCTACTTGCGCCTACTGATATATTAGCTTTCAAAACTGTTTTAATAAGATTTTCCTATATTATCCATTGTTTTTGTGGATTTATTTGCAATATTTTACAAACTGTCAAGTACTTTTTTCCATGGACAACTATTTTGTAAAAGCAGACAAAAACCTGCCCAAGTCGAGCGATCAAGGTCGGATTATAAACATTTTTTTAGAAAGAAATTGTATTAATAGAAAAAATTTTAAAATTTTTGGAAAATTTAAAACAAAACCCCGATAAACGTCCGAAAATAAACTCAAACTGCGTTAAACCCTGTTGCCAAACCAAAAAAAAAAATGGAATTAGCCGGAAAAGGAAATTTAATTCTTTTAAAATCTTTCTAATTTTTTAATTTTTTTTTTTTAATAAATAATAAAATTTTTTTTAAAACTTTACTAAATTTCCTAAAATATATTTATTTAAAGAATACACGGGAAAAATTTAATTTTTAAAATTATTTTTTTTTACCGACTCCTTAATAAAAAAATATTTTATATTAAATTATTTAATTTTTTATAAATAAAATAAATAAAATTATTTTTTATTTTTTTCTAAAATTTGGAAAATTTTAGAATTATTTAAATTAAAGTTTTTTGAAAATTTTAAAAACAAAAACGGTGTTTTTTTGGGGTTAATAAAAAAAAAAGTTTTTTTTAAAAAATTATTTGAAAAAAATTGATGTTAAGAAATAAACTTCCAGAATCCGAATTACGTAATGTGCGTGAATTGTAATTACTCAGAAAAACTCAGTATTTTATTCTAAAACTATTATGCGTAAATTTTAATTACACAGAAAAAGCCGGGATTGAATGGGGTCAAGTGGCGTTAGGACGCCATGGTCAGGTGATGAAAGATTGACCGGGGTCAGGTAGGGTTATGTGCATCATGATGCATGCAAAGAACATCGTAGTGCACCTTACTTTACCTGACCGCCTACCGCGCGATTCCATAATATTCAAAGTTTTAAATAACGCTAGATGTACCATCATAAATCGTCTGCCATTCAATAGTTTGTTTATTTACTAACTAAACATTGTTGGGATACAATGGCAGACTGTAAAAAATCGTTAAAAGTCATTACTTTTTTTTTGCAAATGATAAATAGTTTTGCAGTTATACGTATACATCGTATTAGGCTGCCATTTGTTTTATTCAATAATGTGAATTATTAAGTTTATATTTAAATAACTTTTACACTGTAAAAAATTGTTCTGAAATACTGTGAAAAATTTGTTAAATAACTTTTATGTATCAATTTTTAAAATTCGGGAAACAGTCTGCCTTGTGAAAATTCGTCAATCTCATGCACACATTAGTATAATTTGTGCTTGGCAGACTGCAAAAAAGTGTTTTTAGTTACACGATTTTTTTGCGAACTAGCATTAGTATCCTTTACTCTTGTACTGGAGAAAACCGTCTGCTTGCAACTTTTTTGTGGATTTGGCAATCTAGCCTTATGCTTCAACAATTGGCAGACTGTAAAAAGTTGATTTAAGAATCTTCTTTTTTGCTAATTAAAGTTAATGTTTATATATGAAGTAACACGTTGCGGAACCTAATAGGTGCATCTATCTATAGCTTGTGGCTGTAAATATCACCCTTATCAAAGGCAACCTGTAAAAAATCGGTCTCTTTTTTCTGCCGCGAGCGCTCGGTCTATCAATACTTTAATAAAATGGGTATATGATCGATGTGATTTTGCATACAAAAAGTAAACCGTAACCTACTAGTGAATTATACCACAAAAAAGTTCCTGGATAAATTTGCATAATTTTCGTTTTCCCACATTTTAACGTCTATTATTGATAAATAAACAAACCCCTGGTTACATAAACAATAAAATTTTAATAGATTGCCGCGTTCTTCCTAGAAACTGGAGTATCATTTTTCAAAGCTATAACTACTACCACAAATTAATAACAATCAATTTCATTAATGATTTTTAACACTCATTCTGGACATTTTCACAACAAAAAAACAAAAATTCAACTTATTGGTCTATTTAAAAAACTAGTTACGAAAGATTTATCGAACTGACGGCAAGGGTTTTTGACTTTTAAAAAAATCGTATTCGTTTAGTAGGATTAAAGTAGACAAGCCTAATAGGCCAATCAATAGAGATTTTTTTGCACACTTAAATTAAGCCGGAAACAACCTGTTAAAACATAATAAATAGATGAAAACCCCGGTTTTGGCCCCAGCGAATTTGTTTACAGTAATTATTGTTAAAACAATAAAAACTGTAAAAAAAGGTAATTTTTTAGTTTTTCGCGTATAACTTAAGAACTATTAGTGATATCGCAATGGTGTCAATGGGACTATTTTGGAGAATTAAAAACCTACAAAATGGTTTTTTATAGAGCTTTTTCCGAGCATTTTTAGCCGAGAAAATCCGGAAAAACTCCAAAAATTTACCTTTTTTCAAAAAATTATATCTCCGTTCGGTTTATAGATTTAGGGGTAATTTTTCGAAAAATGATAGTTAATAATACGTAGTTTAACTACGCAGAGATTTATAGTTTTCGATTTAGAGCTCTTCAAAAATTTAAGGACTTTTTTTGCAAGGCTCACCGTTTTAAGGCGGATCAATATATTTTAATTCTGAAAACGGCATATGAAAGTAGAGATCAAACCGTTAAATGATTTTGAAAGGTCATGAGTCGAGATGAAAATTTTTGCATTTTCTTTAGAAACAGATCAACTACAAACTGTCAAAAAGAATCAGTGGATCCTATGAAAAGGTTTTTTTCAACCCATTTTTTACCTTTTTACCCCCCAAACATAATACTATTCCAAAAAAACTTTTTTATATAAGTTTTTTGGGCCACTAAATTTAAATATGACATTAGGAATTATACTTGAGGGCTAAGAAGGGCTAAAACAGGCACCCCTAAATCACACATTTCGCTATAAAAAAGTTTTTTTCTCCATTTTCATTGTTACATATATAGGTCTTAATGGTAAAAAAACTTTTTTTAGCGAAATGTATGTTATAGGTTTGCTGCTACTGCTTGCGACTTATTAAGCTAAATTTGTTTTTAGCTCAGCATGTTTCTATTAAACATGCCGATATTTTTAAGAAGTGGCTTACTCTGGAGAAGACACAAAAAACTAGCGGAATTGCAAGTCACCTAGTGGACTTATGTAAGAGCTGTGAACTTGTTTCTTTAAAAATCAAAACAAAATGGGACACGTGTGCAAGAAACAAAAATCTATTTGAAAAAAGCACTCCGTTTGGTTGAACACTGAGTTTCAGTTACCTGAAAGCATAAAAAAAATGATTTTTGTGATGACTTAAATCAACCTGGTCCTAGCCGTGGTCGTGAAAGGCCTCAAAGGAGTTTTTCAGAAGCAAGTTTTAAAACAAAACGGCGTAGAGTAGAAGACCTTGTTAATTTAAGACAGCCTGAAGAACTTCGTTTCGCTGCCGATATTGCCGAGTCCTTAATTCATAAGCAGCGAGACAAAAGTAACTGCGAACCCAAAGGCCTTAATATCCACCAAGCTATTGCATTAGACCTTTCTGAACGAAAATACCAAATTCTCCGGTCAGTTGCTTATGCAATTCATATAGATTGTTTTCCCAGCCTATACGCAATAAGAAATGCCAAAAAAGAGTACCTTCCAGCTGCTATGGCAGTCACTGAACAAACAGCCGAAGTAGAACTGCAAGAACTGTTTAATAAAACCACCGACAGCATTTTAAGGACAATTCATTTAGATAAAAGTTGCACTTTAAATTTAACGTGTAAGTGGGGCTTTGACGGGAGTTCAGGCCATAGTATCATAGTTTTTAATAGCCTTCTCTCCTCTGAAGCTAAAAGATACCGCCAATGGAAACAAATTATGGGTGAACCCCCGTCCCTCATCAACTTTGTTTTGCAGGCCCATAAAATTTAGTTTTATAAAAGAAAACAAAGAAGTAATTAACAGAGAAAAATTCAAAATGAACAAAAAAATTAATTGGTTAAATAAATTTACGGTGTCACTAGAACAAATAACTGTTCAAGTTCAATGTTATTTACTATGGTAGATGGAAGTGTTTGTAACATTTTATCTGACACAAATGCGACTATGAAATGCTACATTTGTCAAGCAACTCCAGTACAAATGAATTTAAAAAATATATCTAAAAATCCTCCTATCCAAGAAAACTATCGTTTCGGTTTATCCACGTTATCAGGTGTTTCGAGTGCTTATTGCATATCGCATATAGGCTACCCTTTAAGACTTGGCAAGTTCGAAGGGAAGAACATAAAGCAATTTTTGAAAATACAAAGAAACAGATACAGTTAAAATTTAAACAAGAAATGGGTCTTATCGTGGATAAACCAAAACCTGGCTACGGAACAAGTAATGATGGCAATGCAGCTAGGAGGTTATTTAGAAATCCTATACTAAGTTTTCAAATTACTGGAATAGATAAAAAATTAATTAAAAATTTTTCTTTAATTCTGAGGATAATATCTAGTGGCTGCAAAATAAAGCTGGATGAATTTTTGCGTCTTTTAAATGAAACAAGATATATTTACCTAAATTTGTACAACTGGTACTATATGCCCAGTAGTGTACATAAACTACTAATGCATGGTTCTGATATTATTTCTTCTTTCGATTTACCTATTGGGATGTTATCTGAAGAGGCTTCCAAAGCCTAAGCCCAAAGGCATAAAGAGTCCCGTAAATATCGCTTAGGGCACACACGCAAATCCTCGCGAGAATATTCAAACAAAGATCTAATGACATTCTTGCTCCTAACTTCTGATCCGCTTTTATCATTTACACGAAAAACTCGTTGTAAAAAATCTGCTGTATTTGATGCCGAAATGCATAAATATCTAATTTATGATAAGCAACAGCCCTCGGACGATGCATTTCCGGAAAATTTAATTTCAGAACTAGATATAGAAGAAACAATATCAGAGTCAGATTCGGATTAAAAACTCCCCTATTTTGCTCCTTGAGAGTTTTTCTCATTTATGTGATTTGCACAAAAGTGGCTATTTTTTCAAAATATTTTGTTCAATTAGAACATTAGTTTAAATTTTTTGTGTGCAATCTATTCTTCTTTTGGTAATTTTTTGTATTAGTTTCAATAAAATATTTGCTATTACTGAAACACCCTGTATATATAATTTTTCACTTTCCCATTGAAAATTAAGCGTTTTAATATATTCTAACAAGTAAAGCTAAAAGTATAAAAATATCACGTAAACTGTGGGAGTTGTGATTTTTGTCCTAAATTCCCAAATACTCGAAGCAATGTGCGACAGTTTGTAGTTGATCTGTTTCTTAAGAAAATGCAAAAGGTTGCATCTTGAGTCATGACCGTCCAAAATCATTAAACGGTAAATTACAGATTCACCCGGACTAATATGCATTTTTTCTTCGTGGTCTCGCTCCCCCACTACCGCTACTTTACTCTGCTTGCTCGTCGTTTTTAGCGTCGCGCGAAAAATTTAAAATATGGAGAGAAAGATTTTGATCTCTACTTTTATATGCCGTTTTCAGAAACAAATTATATTGATCCGCCTTAAAACGATGAGCCTTGCAAAAAAAGCCCTTAAATTTTTGATGAGCCCTAAATCAAAAACTATAAATCCGAGAGTAACCATTCTCTACGTAGTTATCATTTTTTAAAACATTACTTCTAAATCTTTAAACCGAACGGAGATATAATTTTTTGAAAAAGGTAAATTTTTCAAGTTTTTCCGGATTTTCTTGGCGATAAATGCTCGGAAAAGCTCTATAAAAAAGCACTGAGCCTGCTCGGACCTATTGACCCTTATGCACTTGCAAATAGCCGAAACTAAAAAAAGCCCAACAAAAAACCCAAAAATTCAACAAACTTAAAAAACCTATCTGATTTTTGAGAGCTGAAAACAGGTTTTCGTAAATTTCAATGAGCAAGTACTATACAAAACTAAGCAAAAAATATCCGGCCAAATCTGAGACTTTGGTATTTCCAAGGAAATTCTTTCATTAAATGTTTAGTTTTTATGGTCTAGTCTAGAAGTTGATTTCCTTTAAACATTATTTACAAGTCTCCTAAAAATATGACTGGAATGGAATCTACATAAAGACGTATTTTGGATGTATCCTGCAAAAAAATTACAGTTGTTATTAACAAAAAACTGTAAAAAAATAGCCGTCCAGCTTTTTGGCAAAATCTCAAAAAGTATAAATGATAGCTTGAATATTATAAAAGTTTCTGAAAAAGCAGGAAATTTCAGTAAAAAGTTTTTAATTCCCGACAGGAACGCTCCAATATTTATAATTTTAATTTAACGTTGAAAATCGGCTTTCACGCGGCAAACTTTAAAAAAAATCTGGTGTCATCTAGACACTTCAAAGAATATGATCCCGCGATAATAAAAGTTGTGGTTAGTTGTGGTAGTTTTTTTTTCAATAAGTCATTCAATTGTTAATTAACAGTTTTTTTACGGGTCTCTGTTGTCATAGAAGGCGGTATAAAAGCTCACAAAATTAATCTATAATTTTTTTGTTTTTTGGAGCTTTTTTTATAAACAAGATGGCATTATGAAAGTTTTTAAAAAACATTTTCAAAAATATTTAATTAATCCATTTGTTTATAAACAATTTATAAACAAATGTCAGGAAAAAATTTAAAAAGTAATTATAAAATGCCTAACATAAAGTTAAAATCAGTTATAGCTTAAATTAAAAAAATATATTTAAGAAACATTATTTAATTTTTTTTTTTTAATTCAAAACTAATAATAATTAATGAAATATTTTTTTTCTAAACTTTCATAATGTCATCTTGTTAAGTATGTTTGTAAAAAGGGCTTCTAGAAACAAAAAATTTTAAGATTAATTATTGAAACTTTAATACTGCCTTTTATGACAACAGAGACCCGTAAAAAACTGTTAATTAACAATTGAATAACTTTTTGAAAAATGGTGATACAACTTTTATTATTGCGGGATCATATTCTGTAAAGTGTTTGGATGACACCAAATTTTTTCAAATTTTTTAATTATTATATAATTGCATAAAAAAAAGCTCACTACAGTGGCGCATTCTGAAACTGCCGCGCGAAAGCCGTTTTCAACGTTAAATTAAAATTATAAATATTGGAGCTACAATTCCGGGAATCGAGAACTTTTTTACTGAAATTTTCTGCTCTTTCAGTAACTTTTACAATATTTGAATTACCACTTATACTTTTTGAGATTTTGCCAAAAAGCTAGATGGCTATTTTTTCAGTTTTTTTGTTAATAACAATTGTTTTTTTTTGAAAGAAAAAATCAAAATACGTCTTTTTCTAGTGTCATTCCGGATGCTTTAAACCATCAACTATATTTTTTGGAGGCTTGTAACTAATTTCGCAGGAAATCAACTTCTCGACTAGACTATTTGAGTTTTTATTTTTATTCCTTTTTAATTTATTCCTATTTTTAAATTAAATAAAACTTTAATCTTAATTTAAATATAAAGCCTTCAACATGATTTATGCGTCTGATAGAACCATAAATAAATAAATAATTAAAAGTGCCAACAACCATAACTTACTGAAATTATTTATTTAAATACAAAATATTTAGTTATAAATGAAACTTTTAACTTTTTCTGACTAAAATTTAAAATGCGAAAGCGAAAAATTAATTTAATTGCTTCGTAAATTTACTTATATATTCTTAATATAAATGAAACAAAAATTTAAATTTTACGCTCTTCTAGTTAAAATAACAATTTTTGTCCTTAAAAATTAGATGTTTTGGTTTTCAAATACCACAGAATTTTCCAAAAAAGCCTGTTTAAAGAGAAATTTAGCCAGCTTAATTTTAATGTAAGAAGGCAGATAAATAAAAAAATGTCAAGAAAGATAAAAAGTAAAAAATATACCTAAATATTTGAGAATAAAATAGGTTTGATTTTAAGCTTAGCACAGACTTTTCGAGCAAGAGTGGGCCTAAGGTCATAATTGTCTTAGACTTTAATATGCGGGTGGGAGTTTATTTACTTAATAAAAAATGCTACGTTTTACTTGTCAGATTCCAAACAAAGCGCAATTTTAGGGACATAAAAATGAACATTTTTTCGTACTTCATATCCTGTCTAAAGATTAGGTTCTTCCTTCTATAGAGCAAGGTATACTTAGAAAAAGGGCATAAGATATTTCCCAATTTTTTCCATAGGGCCAAGTTTCCATTTCAAAATATCGGCCTTTTAAATACTAATATTAGATCAAGTTGTGTCCAGAATTTTGTTTCACTCCTATTTGACTTGGCAAGTTTTTAACTGACCTGTCTGTATTAATGAAAAAAAAATTAATAGAGACAGATTATTAAAAAAAAGTGGAACAAAATTGTGAAAAGAAATTGGTCTAATATCAGTATTATACAGGGTAGTCGGCACATAAGTAGACATACGTAAATCTGAGATAGGTGAGGCCGTTTGCTATGCGGTCCACCTAGATATTTTAACCTGGGCCTAATTTTTTTTTCAAAATTTTTAATTTTCGAATTTAAAAAAACTTTTTAAAAATTTATGAAATTGACAACATTTTATTTTAGTCTAGAATACTACTAGAATCATCCAAATTTAATAATTACTGGGGCCCATGGCAGCTACAAAGAAAAATACGGGCCAGTAAACCACAAAAAGAGGTAATTCCAAGAGCCAACTTTTGCATTGCTTAAAAAAAAACTAGAAATGATGGAGTATTTCTAATTAGTCAAAAACATTTTTGATTCGTGCCCTTTCGAAAGATATGCAAAAACCAAAATTTGCTTCCATATTGTACTTGTACAACTGGTTTTTTAGCAAAATTTGAATTTCGTAAAAAATGCTTACCTTGATGAAGTTGACAAATAAATCTTGCTATTTTTAAGCAAATTGTAATTGCAAATTGTGATGCTCATAAAAATAAATGCAAAAGGCTGTTGATAAGCAAATAATAAAAAAGCAACTTTTTTCGTGACAGCGAACATTATTTTTGTAAGCATTATAAGTGACAAGATTGTATGGGCCCAATTCAATAGTGTTATGGAAAATCAGCGGTATAACAAATTATTTTCTCAAAATAACTCTTCCATTCCAATTCGGTTAGTGAAAAAAGCTTATAAACTATGAAATAAAACGTAACATAACTAAATATTGTTTGAATTACTGATTTTTTTTAACAACAAAAATGCGTAAAATTTTAGTTTACATCCTTAAATTTTTCAATTGCTAGCATGAAAGTAGTCTGCTTTCAAATTCTTCTCTAGCATTTACCAATATATCTGGAGTAATCCTATATAACCAGATTCCTTGCAGGTGGATCGCTTGAAGGTTAAATTTCGTTTTATAAAATACGGATTTTGGGTTGTTTCTTTTTACCTTTTTTACCTGAATTTTTTACCTTTGTGTCCTAAAAGGATAAAATCGTCAAAGGATGTATCAGTACTGTGATTTAATTAAAAAATAGTTTATTAAAGGATAAGTAGATATTAAGGTCTTTAAAATACGCGCGATTTTTCGAACATTCGAAATAGAGCAAGTGTTTTAAAGGCCAGTTATCTACGAACACGTTTTTTTATTGCTTTCGAAACATTTGTTATAGTAATATTTTATTTAACGTTATAAAATACTCCTGTCAGGTCATTTTTTTTTAATTTCTGCCATGTGCCAAAATTCGAGGTTAAAGGTTGTCAAGCAAGACCGTACATATTTCTCGTGTTGTTAACTGATGTACCATGGTAACCTTTAAAACACGCGCGGGTTTAAAAGTTCGATTTAAACACGCTCAGGCATACTTAAATTAAGGAAAACAGGGTACCAATAAAAAAAAATCTTTTTGCATGCGGGTGTGACCGTTTACTGGCACGAGCCCATGGTGAGTAGATCAAGTCTGTTCAAATGTGTTACACACTTAATTTTTTCTACAACTGCATACTGCATAATATTAAGCATGTTTTATACATGCTACAAATATAAATTACCGCCCAAAAAAAGCTCAAAGATACCAATTCTAAGAATACTTTTTTTCTAAATAAAAATATACTGATATGAAAGAAAAAAGGGTAATAAAGTTGTAAAATTTAAAAAAATCAGTTCTCTGTCAAATTTAAATAAAAATAATTTTAGCCAGGCTCATTTTAAAGGTTTTGACGTTAGCTTTCATATATTGCATGTGCAAACATATGGCCACAGAATAGGGCCGGATTAAACTTTTTGCCATCTATAGGCTAATATATTTTTGCCGCCCTAATATATGTCAATATTTTTTGGACATCAGAACGAAAAATTTAGCACTAGTAATTCTTATAAAAATAAAGTAATTTTGACCGGCATTTTTTTTATCTATTCGTTAAATATTAAAAAAAAATATTCATTCACGATTACACTTTCTTAAAAATTAATCGTAAATTTGCCGCCCATAATTTTTGCCGCACTAGGCTTCAGCCTACTCAGCCTTTGCGTAAATCTACCCCTGCCACAGAAAATGCATACGTCATGTGGAAAATGAACTTTTAAAGTAACTTTGACCTGCGCTATAGTACCCTTTTTATAGCAATTATAGAAAAAAGTGTGGTCTTAAATGCTACATTTATTTTGCTACATTCAACGTTGATCATTCACTTAATCACTTATTAACTGCTTTTTATGATTTTTTGTTTTAAACAGCAAGTTGTTTTGCATCTGCAAAACCGACAAAATTTTACTAAACATTATTTGTTGGTTCCCTTATTCTTAAAGTGGACGATCCTATCACCTTAATATTTACCTAGTTTACACGAGCTCGCTAATGCACATTAAAGAAATACGAATTTAACTAAATCGCATTTGTAAACACCCCTAAAACGTTTTAAAAACCAAAAATCGAATTAATTAAAACCACATTAAATATGTGTATTATCCAGTTTACAACCGGATTTAACCGTCGTGTAAACGCCAATACGCATTATCTGTCAGTGCTACCAACCAACCATCTTGCCTTTTCCTTCATATAAGTGTTTATCGGTTTTATAACCTTAAAATAAATTGTTCTTTGTTTTTTTTTCTTAAAATATATTTTAAGGTTTAAAAGTATTAAAAACAGCGTTTAATAATTAAATTAATAAATCTGCACCATTCCTGTTTTTTTAATTCTATTTGCTATTTCTTCAGCCTCTGGAGTATTGGGTATTTGAATGTACTTTGGCCGTAATATTTTATTAACAGCATTGACAAACTGATACAAACACTTATGCACAGTACTTTTGTGTATACCGAAAACATTGCCAACAACTCTGTACTCACAGCAACTTGCCATTTTGTATATTGCTACGGCAACTTTTTTTTCAACTGATACTGATTCTCTCATAATGGCATTCGGGTCAGGCTTCAGTTTATCATACAATTCCTGGCATATCATATTAAAGGTGGCTCTTTTCATGCGAAACATTTCTACAAACTCTTCATCTTCCATGTTAGGAAAAATAATTGTATCCCATAAGTGGCTGCTTCTCGATTTCATCCAACAACTTTTAAACCTAGGCGGAATATTGAAAAAATCGTTCTTGGTGGTATGTTTGTTAGAAGTTCATTGGCAAATGAGTAAGAGACTAGCATTAAAGATCTAATTTTGCTAATAGTATGCTGCCTTTTTCTCAGGACTTTGGAAATTATCCGTTTAAAATAAAAAAAAAACACAAACATAAATGGCTAAATTATTTTCCATCGTTTAGCAACATAAGAGAAAGTTCTTTTCTCTATGGTTTAGCAAGTCGTAAAATTAAGAATTAAGGTAATATCTGGCGGAATAAAATTTCGGTTGGCAACGGCCAAACAGCTGATTAACGTCAACGGATAAACCACATTTTTAGTTGTCGTATAAACACAATTGAAAGCGTATGCTACATCGAATTTTAAGATAATGCGCATTTGACGCTCGTGTGAACTTGGTAATTCTAAACTTTTCTAGAATGTGTGACTTTCCGGGAACATACCCTTATCCTGTGCATTTTGCTATTTTTACAATTCAAATAGTACAGGTAAATTTATTCAGAATTATCTTACGTTAAGCTTAACAGTAACACAAAAAAAATATTTTGTTTATGTGACAAAAATAAAAGTCCAAAATATAAAGCATCACATACAAATCTAAAAGAAGCTTATGTGTAAAAGTAAATTGATTGCCTTAAAAAATGTAACTTAAATAAGAAAAAGATAAAATTGAAATGAAAAAAGATATTTTGTCGATAATTTGCTGGTCAAATAAAATTTAACGAATAGGTAATAAATTTAACTATCGTCTATCTTTAAAACACAAAACAATATTATATCTTAAACAACAACAGAAAACGCGCAATTTAAAGCAGAACACAAAAATGCTATTTATAAGATCTCTTGTGAATACAAAGAACTTTATAAAGGTGAAACTAGTTAAAGTCATAAAAAAGGAAAAAGAAAGAGCGTATTTTTGTGCAATACTATTTATTTAAAAAATTGGTAGAGCGCTTTCGACCAAAAAGTCATCCTCAGTGCGTTTCGTCAAAATGGGGCACAGGAAAATAGTCTTCAAAATTTTTTCTACACATATTATACCAATTGAAGGTTTAAATTCATTTAAAATATAAAACACAAAAACATTTAAACTGGGGCTTCATTCTTATAAAGATAAAATTAAAAAACATTGTTTTTTAATAAACCACCTTAACAGAATCTTATAAAATTGTACCCGTATTGTTTTATATTTTAAATGGATTTTAACCTTCAATTTATAATATATGTGTAAAGAAAATTTTAGAGGCTTTTTTCCTGTGTCCCATTTTGACGAAAAGCACCGAGGATGGCTGTTAGCCGAAAGCACTCTGCCAGGATTTTAAATAAATAGTTTTGCACAAAAATATGCCCTTTCTTCTCCTTATATTTATTTTATAACGTTTTTCTTTTAACTCATAAAAGACATCAAGCATATACTAATAACTAGGGATGGTCAAAAGAAGGTTTTTTAAAGAACCGGTATAGTCTGTCTCAAAGTATACCGTGTTAGCTCTTGCCTTTATTTATGGATTATACCTGCCGACAGCAATAAAACTGCGGATCGGTAGGTATTAAAGGACAGAACATTAGGGACGGACTTCAATAATATAAAGATTTATAATTTATTGTTTATTTAGGTAAGTATAATCTTAAAATTACATTAAAAAATTAAATATATGCAAAGTTTTAATAAATTTATAACTGCATTATCAATACATAATTACATTTATAATCTAAATATCTAAATCTATCAACATTGAGATTAATTAAAATAGGATTTATGTTGCTTTGGATAGAAATTTAAGAGTCCTCAATTTTTAAAATGTGCTGTAGTGAATTTTTCCAGGTCCCAACTGGTATGTTAGTAATTACATTTTTTATCAAATTTATAGCACTGGGACTTAAAGTAGGTGTAACATTTTCTGCTGTGATCTTTGATTTTACTTGGTTCCACAAATGCTCTATGGGGTTAAACATACAGTGATACGGAGGAAGCCGTAAGACAGTATGCCCAGCCTGTTCAGCCAAATTATCACATACATATTGATTTTTAATTGCATATGAATTTGGGACTTCCAAAAGATGCGTTTTTTGTAACTGAATTCAAAATAAATATCATTTTCTAACAAATATCTCTGGATTTTAGTTATTTGAACTTGATGAAGCTGGTGCTTTGTGTAGCAGAAGGCTGTGGTAGCTTGCGTTATCCATGACAATATCACTGTTGTTTGGAATATTTTTTAAAAGATAATTTTGAAACCAGTTTTCAAAAAGTTCTGCACTTGTATCCTCATGATAATCCAAGCTAGAATCCTTAATATTCTTTGCAGACAACAGCAAGCAGTTTGGGCAAATCCGTCTTCTGAACCAGCGTGTATTATGGTACATTATGGTAATGCGTTTTCCTTTATTTGAAGGTGCTTTCGTCTGACAGTTTTGACTGGAATCAACCCATCCTTTGGATACTGTGTCGTGTGTATCGAACCATATTTCCTCAATTATGGATCTGTTATCTAACCTATATCTTTTAATTTCGTGAAGGTAATTAAATCTCCAAGTGCGTAATCTGTGCGATTCCATTACTACTTGTCTTTTGTCTATTTTGCGGTATTTAAATCCAATTTTTCAAACAACTCTTTGGAGGGTGGCACAGCTAATATTTATATTGGTTTCGTCTTCGTCTGGCTTCTTTTTCATTTTATCCAAGGTAGGAATAACTCCGCTTTCATAAAGACAATATATTTTTTTCTTATTAGGTCCTGATCACTATTGTCCATACGGTGAGATTGAAAATCACTACGTTTTTTTTTTGTTCAATTCTTCACTAATAATAATATCCCTTATTGATGATATTGGAGTTTTTGTAAGTAGACAGGTTTCTTTTAACACTTCCAATTTAATTAGACCTCTACTGATTAAAGTTTCATACACATTTTTTACAACCTGTTTTGCATCTAATGACAAATGATTTCGACGCGACATAGTTATATTCTTGTAAAACAACTTTTTTAAAACGCACAGTAAAAACGGTTCTTCAACACTGCCACTAAAATATTAGCCAAAATATTTATATGCCTAATGGTTAATACTCAAGAAATACCTGGCCCACCCCTGCCCTTATGAACAAATGGGTTTACCCAATAACAATAGGTAATAAAATCGTTAAAGCTTTATTGGGGTATGGTCCGTTATCATCATCATCCATAACGATATACTTTGAGACAGACTATACAACCTGTTCCAGTTCATATTATTACCTGTTCCGAAAAAACTGCTCCAGTTTCAAACTATTTCCGAGCAATGCTTGATTATTGTTTTTACTGAGTTGCCGGTACCTGCATTAACAGCGGAGCTTTGTATGTCTTAAACACTAGATTCGCTTATAGGGCGGTCAGTAAATAAATGAAACACAGAGGTTTTACCTGCCCTTTATTTATTACACCGCATTTGTTGTTTGGACTCCCGGAACTTCTCCGGTTTGCTATTTAACTTGTTATGTTGTTCTTTGTGTTTTACATGTCGTGTCAGGATATTAAAGTTTAATTTTAATTTTGTTGCCTATTGAAGTTATAAAGGAAACGTCACCCTGAATAACTCACCTACCTGACCAAAAGACGATTTGACCCATATGAAAAAAAAACAATCAAGGGGGATGATACATTTTTTTTAAGATGTACCGTTATATTTTATTGTTTTATGATTATGTTTTTGATATAACTTTAATGTTAACTATTTGTAAAAAAATAATTTAGTTCGGAATTTTGCACTCAAAATCAATTAAAAACAAAAAAATTACCTTGCACAAAATATGAAAAAAATATGTTTGGCTCTCTAACAAAGTAATTTTTTAATATTTTCTTTAAAAACAAGCAGTACGATAGATAGCTGAAGTAACCAATGCTGCAGAATATTTTTAAATTTGGTTTTTTAACAGGTTTTTTAATATAACTTATGCTTATTACATTTTCTTAATAAATTCAGTGATGGAATAGCCACTGATTAGATGTTTTTTTACTTTTAACAAAACAAGCGCAAAACTTTAATTTTTGTTGAGAATTTTTTAAACATTTTTCCACTGTACTACTTACGACATCTATACTTTTTATTAAAAACATAGTAACAAATATTGATCTAACATCCTAACTTCCTAAAATTCTAAAGTGTTGACATTTTTACTCGAACTTAAATTATATTATAAAATGTTCCTTTAACATTCAGGTATTTCGCTTTCGTTTTAGTAAATTCTTAGTTGATCAAAAGTGCCATGCAGATTAATTGCCCTTTTTATTGTTTAACTTTTTAGAGCACACCATGCTCTGAAGCACAGAAAAATTTGGGTCACTAGAAAGCTACTCAGATCATCCATCGCAACCTTTGAGCATATACTACTAGAAGTAACCTTGCAACTTGGTTTTACTAATATTTATTAAATTAAATCTTATAGGAAAATAAAGCAAATATTTTGCCTACTCTAAATGTATCTACCTAAATTTATCAAGAAAATGTAATAGGCATGCGTTATATTAAAGAACCTTTTAAAAACCAAATTTAAGAGGTGCAGTATTGGTCACTTGAGCCATTTATCGTACTGCTTGTTTTTGAAGAAAATATATAAAATTACTTTGTTGGAGTGCCAAACCTATTTTTTTTTTTCATATTCTGTGCAAGGTAATTATTTTTTATTTTTTTAACGTTAAATTGATTTTAAACGCAAAACCCCAAACCAAGTTATTTCTTGTCATCCAGTTGCCATGAAATGTGCTACGTCGTCAAGTTTTTATTTTTCACTATTTGTAAAATTTAACACATTGTTAAGTCCATTACTAATTTCAACAACGAGATCGTACTTGCCATAACTACATACAACTTTGAGTCTTTGTTGCACATAAATATTACATCCTGAAACCATTTATTTTCTGAACTTTTAACGCTAAAGATTTATTACTCAGTTACCTTTAACTATTAGTTTTGCATCTTAATAAAATTTTATTGATTTGTGTGCAATAATCACTAAGCTACATATTGTATAAAATAAATCCTTTTTGTTCCTTATTTTTATATTCAGGGTGCTGATATTACAATCCGCAAAATCATTTTTTCATTTATGATTAGCTCTTTTTACTTTTTAGTATACTTCTAATTTGTAATAAGCCAAGATAAAATTTTAAAAACTAACAATTATTAAATATTAAGTTTTAAACTTAAATATTATTCCGTCCCCAAATTTATATAGTAGATTTTCAAGATAATTTGTTCACATAATATCTCAAACTATGCCGTATTTAATTTATTAACCCTCGCCGATGTCAAATTTTGCCTTTTCTAATTTTTGGTAAATCTCTTTCTTTACTTGTTTTACTTTATACTGCATAAAGAATCATATTTAAAAATTAAAAAATATCTAAATCCTTCAAAATTTCATAAGCGGTGCCTTCAAGACAATACTTTCAGCATCATCACTCCGTTCCGAATATTCCTGAACTCATTCAAATGTTTCCTTAATTCAGCCTAAATCTTTATGTTTTTAAGGCCCAAAATTTAAACGTCTTGGCCTAACTGATTTTGCTTATTTTGATGCCCATACATACTATACTATTAAGCACCGGCGATAAGGTTGCCTAAACATATATTGTAGTGACGATACCAATTTCACTTATAATTACTACAGCCAGAGCGGCTGTTAAAAATTTTATATAAAATGCCGTATGCTGTATAGCATGTTGTATCACTATGAAAATGTGTTGAAATTCTCTGGATGGGTACTTACAAAGGTATTTAAATGGGGGTTTTATTGCCTGCATAAAATCCTCAGACAGATTTGTTTCGTTTAATGTCCTGAACTATTATGAATTATTGTATTGATACAATACCTGCTTTAACCTTACTCCCTTATAACTTTATAATAACAAAAAGCATAAGCATAATAACGTTTTGACAGATAAGTACTACATCACGAGGTAGTTATTTCAGAGGTACATAGAGGGAAGTATTGTCAGAGTTCTCAAATGTAGGTTGTACCACAGTTGTATATTTTAAATTCTTAGAATGAAAGTGGAAATCAAACCAGTTTATTAGGTATTTAATTTTTTTAATTATTACAAAAAAATACATTTTTTATAAATACGTGATGTACTTATTATATCGTGCTTAAAATAAAAGAAAACAAACTCATATAAATAAAACAACATTAAGCTTAAAAAAAACGGTCATAGTTGATATAAAATAAAATTATGAAGATAAAACAATAAAAAAAAATATTAACAAGAACCGCTTCACTTAAGGGGCATTTCTTTTTATTAAACTGATCAAGTTCAAATCGTGCGTGATTAATAATTATTAAAAAAATGTTAATAGGAAACATTATGTTGACCCATCCTTTGGCAACAAAACAGTTTAACAAAGATAAATATCAATAACAGGGGTTGTGAATAACTTAAATCAATATTATATATTTTTATTTTAGTTATGATAACGATGGACGATAGATAGGTACCATAAAAGTTTTAAAACTATAAATAATATATTATTAGAGTTCATGATAATCCAACACATTTTCATACTATTAAAACATGCATACATGGCATTTTACATAACATTTTTAACCGCCGCTCTGGGCCGTAGTATATTATGAAGCGAAAATTTGCGCGTATTGGTCACTAATTTATATGCGATTCAGACTAACCCGTCGCCGTTGTCTGAGTAATAGTATAGTATGTAATTACGCTACCGGGCCGTATGAACGGGACATTTATCTTGCTGAAAAATATAATTTCTGTCCGGAAATCGATCCAGTACAGAAGGAAGCATGATATTCGGTAGTAGATCTATATATACCTCCGCATTGAACCTTCCTTCGATAAAATAATATACACCAAGTCCTTGTGCACTCAGCCACCCCAAAACATTTACCGAAACTCGCCCACTACTTCTGTCGTTTTGAGATGTTTTTCATCAAATCGTGTTGCTTAAGGCCTGAATACCTTAAGTATTCCATTGTAGCACGACTGAAACACTTTTTCATCGGTAAATATTATATTTTCCCAAACAATCGGAGGTTTCAAGTAAAATTGTAGGGCAAATTCAATGCCTTGTTCTTTATTTGCATCTGTTAAAATGGTTTTAAGGCTGCCGGGTGGCAGCGCAATTCGGATATATATTTTTTTTTTTATCTTTATGACAACTCACGAAGGATTATTATATATGTATATTATATCCTACGGATTATATATACATATATAAACCTAAGTAAAAGTACCGAGTGTCGGGTTTTCCGGTTTTAACCCATTTCTTCCCAGTTGTTCCGTCAACGTTGTCCAAGCACTGAAACATGCAAATGTTACATTTACACACCTTTAGATAATGCGGTAGTGCCACCACGGACGTTATTTAAATAACTATACCTAAATATGTCTGCCCGGCGGGGCTCGGATTCGAACCCGGATCGCCGGCGCGGCGAGCCAAGGCTCTGACCACTACGCTACGGACCGGACGCTGCCTTATTTTTCGCCGTGCCGTTCTAACCGATGCTTTCCGTTTTTGCTGTAACTACAGATTTAAATGGTTGGTTTCTCAAAACATCAACTAAATTATTGTCTTGTTGTTGATTCAATAGTTTGGGGTGACCACTTCCAGCTTTTCTCTTAAAAGAGTGTGTTTCCTGCTATTTTTTTTTAACAAAATGAATAGTACTCTTTGGGATGTTACGCTCTTCCGCCACATCCCTTTCTGGCCAACCTCTCTCTTCAATATAGTGAATAATTAATAATTTTTGATCCAAAGTAAAGTTTGGCATTTTAAAAAATATTTTTAGACATTGACAACGGACACCTCTTTCTTTATTAGGTTTATCAACAGGTATTTATATTTAGTAGACGTTGGCATAAGCCTATTTTACGAAAGGGAAAAAGAATTGCCCAAGATGTAATGGCATGGCCGTTACTGTACCTGCATAACGGATTATTATGTTCTTTATGACATTACGTCATAAAGTGTCGAACAAAAGTTCTCAGATGATCATAAATTTTTACATTAAATAATTTTAGTTTTAATTGTTATCTTAGTTTCATTTAAAATTTTAAATTAATTTAACATTGAAACCGGTAGTATGCCACCGAAACGATAATAGGTCTTTTGATTGTTAAAAGGTTTTTTTAGGGTTTTTTCTTGTTTTGTTTTAGGCCATCTGCAAGATCATAAGGGTCATTTTTTTCTGTGTACGCACAGATCTATGGTGTGGGACCAGAACAGTCCCTTCTTGGTGAGTACTTTTCACTAAATCCTAAGAAATATGCTATACATAAAATAAACCAATATTTTTTTTGTTTTGCTTATTTGAAAAATATTAATTGTTCCATATTAAATTAAATTTTTTTATAAATTATTCAGTAAATAAACATTGAAAATATTGCAAAAATTTACAGTGTAAAAAATATTTAAATTGTTATTCCAAATACCTAATTAATAAAGAACTTTTTTAATTAAAAAAAATAATAATAAAAAAAGTTTTATTTTATATATTTTATAATAAATAAGCAAATTTTTAACTTTATTAACTGTATTTGTCCGAAAAAAATGAGCTTAATTACTAATTTAAAGTTCAAAATATTTTTTTTACTTTTTATGTTGTAAAAGAAGTTATTTTGTAATATGTCAAATAACACGCACGTCAGGAGCCGGGCTTTTTTATCAATACCCAATATTTCTTTAAATAAACACGGAATACGAAATTTATATTTTTTACTTTTTTATTGTATAAAAATATAATTTTGGTATATTATGAAGAGCAAATTTATTTAGCGACGGTATAGCAAAAAGCATAGAAATATAAAATTAATGTCAAAAAAGCGGCACTCTACAATTTTATACAAATCTGATATTTTATAGCATTTTATTTTTAGCCTTATTTTATATATTTTTTTATCATTTGTTAGATTATAGAAATGAAAATAAGGCTGTTTTTAGCTTAAAGATTCTGTAAGAAAATGTATTTTTTATTTAAATATAATTTATTTTTTACAGTTATTCTAAATATAATTTTATATTATTTTCTTTGTTTGCTATTCTATAATTGCCTTATATTCAAATAACATTCTTAAATATTTTATAATTTAACAAACTCCAAACATTTAAAACTCAAATACAGAGTGTAACATAAATATGGAACGCTCGAAATACCTCCCACACCATTTATCCAATGTCTAGAAACTATGTACTCACTAGATGAAAAGCCTGTCTCCGCCAGGCGAGAGACAATATTAAGTAGCCTCTGTCTCCGTAAGACGCCTTCCGTACGGCTGACGGTAAAAAAACACTTTTGCTCCTATTTTTTGTCCCGGGGAAATTCAAAAACGGGCTTTGTTAGGTTCTAGCCACTGCTAAAGACTACCACTGTGCCAAATTTTATGATTTTAGCTCAAGCCATAACTTCAGAATCACGTGGACAGACAAATAAATATATATACCTACCTACATATAAATATATCCACATTAGCAAATTATACATATTATTATATATAGGTTCGAAATTACGCCGGATCGAATGGTGAGCTCCGCGTCGTTGCCAAGTTTACCGTTTTTCTGAAATCGAATGGAACTTCGTATTTTTAAACGAAACACCCTGTATTTGATTCAGTTTTTGATTTCTGCTTAAAATTGTGTATACTTTTTGTATAAAGTATTTTTTTCTAACGATAACAGTTTCTGAAAGAATTAAGATTAAAGTAATACTTAATGTGTTTTACCTACAGATATCTGCACAAATAAGCTTACCTGGAATATCTGACATTGTCAATATTTTTACACAAATTATTTACACAAAATGGATCATTTAACTGAAACCCAAAAAATCGAAATTTTAATGATACTGGGCTATGGGGACAGAATGAGAACACAACAAGAAGTTTGTAATATTTTTAATGACAATTATCCTGATAGAAATCCGTTAACAAGATCTACTGTAAGCAAAGTTTTTTAAAAAATCCGTGAATCTGGACACGTAAAAGATGCTGCACACTCTGGCCGACCTAAAAGTTCAACAGATGGTGATAAGGCTCTGAACGTTTTGTTGAGTTTAGAGGAAAATCCCCACCTTTTTTAGAATACTGGGAGAAGAAAATCACATTTTCCTTATGTCAATAGACCGCCTGCTAAAAACAGAAAAGTTTCATCCCTACAAAAAAAGACTGGTACAAGAACTCTCAGAAGACGACTATGACAGACGCTTGCAATTTTGTGAAATTAGGATGGAGCGCTGCAACGCCAATCCAGATTTTGTCCCCCAGATAGTCTTCTCTGACGAATCAACCTTTTTTTTAAAAGGAACTGTTAATAGACATAAATGTCGTTATTGGGCCAGGGAAAACCCTCACTGGAAACGCGAAAATCACACCCAGTTCCCTCGAAAAGTAAATGTTTGGGCTGGTATGTTAGGTCGAAGAATAATTGGCCCATTCTTCATGGAAGAGACGTTAAATGGGGAAAGATACCTGCAGCTTTTAAGAAATGAAATTGTCCCGGCTCTTGTGCAACTATTTCCAAATAATCGTAAATTGTGTTAATTTAATTTTACTACACTCGCCGTCGGCTCGTCCGACAAACTTTCCCATTAGTAAAAAAAGTAATACTTTACTTTTTTTTAATTATTTTAAAATGATATTTTAGGCAATAATCAAGCACCAAGTGACGAATGGTTTGAATATGGTTTCAGCAGGATGGAGCCCCAACTCACTATGCCCGTAATGTTCGGCAGTATCTAAATAATGTTTATTTGGAAGATGGATTGAACGTAGGGGCACAATCGAGTGGCCAGCTCGGTCTCCGGATTTGTCGCCCTTCGATTATTTCTTGTGGGGCCACCTAAAAAATGTCGTTTTCAAAACCAAGCCCACTGACCTTGATGATTTAAAGGTAAGAATAGCAGCAGAATGTAGGAGAATTAAGGAAACTGACAGCGTCCTAAATGTTTTAAATGCTTTTACGCAGAACTAAATAGGAATAGGAAATAAATGGGCAACATTTTAAGCATCTGATTTAATTTTGTTTTGTTTATTGTTGTTAAGTTATAGCCTCCTGTATTGTTTGTTCTTGTATTTGTAGGTAAAATACATTAAGTATTACTTTAATCTTAATTCTTTCAGAAACTGTTATCGTTAGAAAAAATACTTTATACAAAAAGTATACACAATTTTAAGCAGAACTCAAAAACTGAATCAAAAACACGGTGTTTAGTTTAAAAAAGACGAAGTTCCATTCGATTTCAGAAAAACGGTAAACTTGGCAACGACGCGGAGCTTACCATTTGATCCGGCGTAATTTCGAACCTATGAGTACATAGTTTCATAAAAATTGGATATACGGTGTGGGAGGTATTTTGAGCGTTCCATATTTATGTTACACTCTGTATAACTATGGCGCGCGTTATCTACGTCACGAGCCGCTAATCGAACATATTCACAACCCCTGATCGACACAGGCCACTGCGGCTAAGTTCCAATATAACATCTTGAATGAGAGTGGAGTAAATAGAATACTAAGCGAAGTTAATCCTGATTTTGAATCAGTGGATAAGTGCCATATCCACTAGTTTTTGTGGAATACTATAATCTCTTTATTTTCATTTGAGGAAAACACTTTAAAATCATCAATTGCATTGGTTTAAAAAGAAAAAAATGTAAAGTTTTCCCGCTATGTGACTTTGAATCTTTCAAATTTAGCGTTTGACAACAAAAGCTAACCATTAGAAAGCCGTATCTCGGTCCATATTGGTTGTAGAGAAGTTATAAAAAATGAGTTTTTGTCGATTTTTTATAAGCTACAATTTTGCTCTCTACAGTTTTTTTGATAAAATGCATATTTTTAGAGTTATTCGCGAAAAACTCATTAAAAATGTCAATTTTTTCGTCAAAAAACTGTAACTTAATAAAATTAAATTAGCTTTGAGTTAACTTAAATTAAAATAAGATCGTTTAGCAAAATGTTTACCTATCTTCTGTTTAAAATCATTGCCCTCGCTTTCTACTTTTCTTCAGTACAAGAGAGAGTATAGCTTTCGCTTTCCTCCGGTCATGCAGGTTTGTCCACAGTATAAAAGTATTTCCCTCGATTGCCCTTGCTTTTCCCGGGTTATGTGGGCTTGGGCTTCTTGTCCCCAGTATAAGAGTATAGCCCTCGCTTTCCTCCGGTCATGCGGGTTTGTCTACAGTATAAGAGTATTGCCCTCGATTTCCCGCAGTCATGTGGGTTTAAGCTATTTGTTCCCAGTATAAGCGTATAGCCCTAGCTTTTCCCGGGTTATGTGGGTTAAAGCTTCTTGTCCCCAGTATAAGAGTATAGCCCTCGCTTTCCTCCGTTCATGCGGGTTTGTCTACAGTATAGAAGTATTGCCCTCGATTGCCCGCGGTCATGTGGGATTATGCTATTTGTTCCCAGTACAAGCGTATAGCCCTTGCTTTTCCCCGGTTATGTGTGTTTAAGCTTCTTGTCCCCAGTATAAGAGTATATCTCTCGCTTTCCTCCGGTCATGCGGGTTTGTCTCCAGTATAAGAGTATTGCTCTCGATTGCCCGCGGTCATGTGGGTTTAAGCTATTTGTTCCCAGTACAAGCGTATAGCCCTTGTTCTTCCCCGGGTATGTGGGTTTAAGCTTCTTGTCCCCAGTATAGCCCTCGCTTTCCCCCGGTCATGCGGGTTTATCCACAGTATAAGAGTTGCCCTCGTGTTTAAGCTTCTTGTCCCCAGTATAAGAGTATATCTCTCGCTTTCCTCCGGTCATGCCGGTTTGTCCCCAGTATAAGAGTATTGCTCTCGATTGCCCGCGGTCATGTGGGTTTAAGCTATTTGTTCCCAGTATTAAGTGTACAGCCCTCGCTCTCCCCCGGTTATGCGGGTTTGTCCACAGTATAAAAGTATTGTCCTCTATTTCCCGCGTTTATGTGGATTTAAACTACCTGTCTCCAATTTAAGAGTGGCGCTTTCCTCTTCCCGGTAATGAGGATGTAAGCTACCTATTTACGATTCAAGAGGCATAAACCTCGTTTTAAATAGGTCTTATGGGTTTTAGGCTTATCTGTCTATGGTTAAAGTTGTAACCCTCTGCAGTAACGCACGCCTATATTTACTTCCAAATTTTCAGATTATAAGGTTATTTTTTTCTTTTGGGGATGGATCATGATCCCTTTAATTCCCCCCTTGTGTTTATATAGTTATACCATATTTGAATTCTTTATAATATAAAAAAAAACATTTTTTTTTTAATTAAATGATATTTCCCGAAAAGTACCTTACATTAACAAGCATGCCTTATATTGTTTACATCAAAAACAAAAAATTAAGTATTTATTAAATAAAAATATCTTAGAATTTTTAATGTCACTAAACTTATAAACATAATTCTGTACCTCGGAGCAAAACCGTAATAAGTCACAAAAGACAAATTTTACAAGGGGCGAACAGTGCGGAACACTTTTCACTTAGATAAAATCTTTTTTAAAAATATGACGTAATAATAAAACCTTTCGGATCTCGTTATACCCACCCAATGAAAATCAGCCAGAAAGTGCTCAAATTGCACAAAAATGTTATATTATTGCAAATAGTTCACGTAGAGAAAATATTTTTGGTCTTTTTTTTATTTTTTATAATTTTACAACGCAAAAAATTTTGTTAATAAGTTCTACGTAGGGATAATTTAGACAAATTTAAAAGCCCTTAGTTCTGGTCGGTCATGGTTAGTTCTGGTTAGTTAAAGCGGCTTTTTATTTTCCCCAATCATATTTTAGACGTGATAAATTACTAAAAGTAGGAACAGTAAACTTTCCCGTTAGGCTTGCAATTTCGCTCTAGATGAAGAATAGAATTGTGCGCCGGCGACTACACGCAATTTCAAGAAAACGTCGACTGACTGGAGAGTGTTGATGTTTATTTACACCCCTTATAGCGCACCTGTCAATATATTATTGTGTTTCTCTAATGTTTTAAAGTGTGTAGAACAAACTACTATATATTTTTTGCCAATTTGACATGTTTTTATACGATTTCTGTAGGATGAATATAACGAAAAAGGTCCAACCTTTCTCTAAGAATCTATAAAAAGTTTTAGCGTAATACTGAGAAAAAAAATACTATTTTCTGCATTTAATGGAATACGGTTTTGCTCTGAGGTACAGAATTATGACCTTGAGGCATTTATTTAACAGTATTTTTGTTACTTCAGGTCAATAACTTTTAAAGATTCTGCAAAAGTCATATCTTTGTAACACTGCACCTGCAGCGGCTAAAGAACGAAAAAAGAAAACCAATGTTAATTAATTGCGGTTTTAATGGCTTCAGAAAATAATTACTGGAAGTAAAACTAAATCATCAATTCACAAAATTGGGATATATTTTTTTTAACACAAATATGCCTATTTTATTAACCTCATAAAGGATTATTTTATACAATTTTTAAGTTATCTTTCTTAAGAACCGTTAGGAGTGGGAGGATCCAGCCAGTTGCAATCGTGGGCGCGCCTCTTGTTGTCATGAAGCATTACAGGGAGAAGCAGCGTGCTTTTTGTGTAAAAGCATTTTATGAAAAAACCATTCTTACGTCCAAGTTCGTTGGCTTTACCGTGCACATTTTAATTTACACGACATTAATCAAGCTCTGACACGATCTTTAATCAGACATCAGCAACAATTAACCCATCAAACGAACTTACCTGAAGTGAAGTTCGATGTTAATTATATGAGAAGCATCCATTCGAATGTATCATGACCACGTAGTACGCCCCTGTCGTGCTTATACTCACCCCGGATTGAAAGTTTATCTAGTGCCCGTGTTCCCTCAGGTTCCCGCTGTAACTCTCATTTATTTAGATTTTTGATAATCACAAAGAAGCAGGGAAAAGGGAGGTGGGGTGATACATTCGGAATGGACGCTTTCATACGGTAACATCGGACTTCTTTATAAGTATCGGACTGTTTGATTGTCAATTATATTTCAGCGTGCATTCTCTGTATCACTTGACCACGTAGTTGTTTAGAGTATTGGTTGCGATTATCCATACAAGTGTGAATGGTTATTTTCAATATAATTAAAAGTTGTTAGGAAAAATAAACAAACAATACGTGAATAACATGTTAAAACAAAAGCTATATTTTATCTTAATATTAATGTAAAGATTAATTGTACAAAGATATTATTTCTGTGACGATGATAAAATTGTTGTTCAAGTGGGAGTGCTTTACATACAGGTTTGTTATAAAATTTTGTGAACGTTGTTTGTTCCGTCCATCCCGCTGTCTGCATGATGCATTGAACAGCCCGTGTCTATGTGCACTCGATGCCAGAAGCGTGCCGAACTGAATGGGGTTTAAATTTATTGGTATCTATTCCGGCTTCTTTCAGCGATTCCTTAATCCAGCGGCTAAGGCTTTGTTTTGTGGCAACTCTATATGGGCTTTTATATGTTAAGAATAAAAAATCTTGGTCTGGTTTCGATGGCCATAGTTTTTCTTTAACAGGCTATTAATGTTTGATGCTGCACAAACAATAGGATTTTTCCGTGAAAAGGGTATTTGTAAACATGGTTGGATTTTTATTTATTCCGGAAGTTTTTATTGGGTCAGATATAAAAATCTGTAAACCTGCTTGAGCTTTCTAAAGCATTTGATATTCGAATTAAAGATATTGTTTGTATTCTGTGACCTGTCACAGTGATAAAAAATTTGACTAATTTATGCTTGATATTTGTTTTATTTGTCAATTTTGTGTTTGGGCCCAGTTTCTCATAATAATTTACTTGACCTACGAGCCGGTCCCAAGTGTTGTTGTATTAGGCGTTGACGGGTTTATTTTAGAAATTGCTTTCATGAAACGCGATACTCTTGAGTCGGTTTCAATATGATTTTTTAAGATAAGGCTTAATGCAGATTTATGTGAGGTTCCTTAATAGTACCGTATCTGTAATTTTGTTTCAAAAATGTTTTGAAGGAATTTTATAACATATGAAATTGTGGGATTGTATAATGAAATTTTGTTTATTTGACAGAATTCCCACCAAAGTTTATATATGGACTCGTATTGCTTTATAGTCGAGGCGATATTGACTTTAACATATTGTATTAATTGCGCATTCTGGTATTTGTTTTTGTTTAAATCCTTCGGAATAATTTTGCAGCTACCAGGATAAGGCTCCTTGCTAGAGGATGTTGATCTCTAAAAGGAAAAAAAAGAATATTATTGGGTCCCAAACTCTGTTCTTTTGTTTAAGTTTTCGAAAAAGAGAGGGTATGGTTGGCTAGGCCACCAGAGGTACTATTACTATTCCCTCTGCTTTATCGTTTATTATTTTGTTAAGTGTTCTTAGAATTAATGAAAACGGTGGGAATGCATAAAAACACGAAAAATTATTCCCGCACAGAGTAAACGCATCTACTGCTATAAATTAGGATCTGGTTTCAAGACACATATTTATTTTTACATTTGTGGTTAAGATTTGAAGCGAATAGATCAATATCTGGCTGTCAAATTCAGATGTAACTTGTTCAAAATATATAACTGAGACAAGTCCACTCTGTATCTATTGACATTGTTCTAGATGCTCTATCTGCCTCGTGGTTTCCGATGATGTAATATATGATGCAAACGGCAGATATTGCGCTTTTCGCACCATTGCCAGATTTCTTTTGCTAGTGACGCAAGATTTGTAAATTTAATACCCCCATTTTGTTTATGTACGATAGGATTCGTTGTGTTGTCTGTTCGTATTAAGATATGTACATTTTTGTATTTTTGGTAAGCATTTTATGCAAAATTGCTAACAATTTAATTCATTTATATGCTTATGTCTTTGTTTTTCATCCCACCAGCCATTCATTGTTTGGTTACCCGAACATGCGCCCCAACCTGTTAAGGATGAGTCGTAAAAATTACCATATCGAAAGAATCGAATTTAACACATTGTTATTGGCCATAAAATATTATTACACCACCAAGAGAGATCTTCAAGTGCCTCTGCGCCTAATTTCATCTTAGAATCGTAATTTTATTATTGGCCTCGAGAGCGATATATTTGTCCCTTTCAAGTGCGTTGGTATATAACCAACCATATTTTATGGCTGGGCAGACTGATATTAATATTCCGCAAAGTCTAGATATCTCTAGCGTTATGGATTTTATTATTTTTTTTGAAATCGTTGAATGTAATTTTTAATTTTTAGTCTTTTCCCCAGTAATTCAAAGCAACATTTTTCACTATTATAAATAAATCTAGAAAAGTTTGTTTAGTTTTTGGAATTAATCTACTTTTTTCGTAATTTATGATAAATCGAATTTTCTAAAAGTTTATTGTATATCGAGTATTGTTTTGCAGTCCTCATAGCCAACATTTCCAAATATTAAGAAATCATCTAAGTAATTTACGCAACATATGTTGTTTCTGATATTTTTAATAAGGGGTTTTATTAGTTTAATAAAACAATAGGGTGCGGAGGACAAACCGAATGGTAGACAAGTAAATTCAAATAGTTGATTTTTAAATAAAAATCTCAGATATTTTCTGTGATTTTTATCAGCAGGAAAAGATAAAAGATAAGCATCTTTTAAATCTATGGTTGACATAAAGCAGCCATTTTGCAGTAATTTCATGGCTGTTCTAAAATCTTCCATTTTAAATGTGATGCATTTACGTATGTGTTAAATTACGAAGATTTAAAATGAACCTTTTTCCCCATCTGGCTTGTTCCTGAGAAAAATTGGAGAGATAAATTGATCATTTGTTGTGATACACATGTTTTAATAGCCCCATATCTAATAATTTCCCTATATGTAATGTTTATAAATGCTGGTCTTGTTTATTGAATTTTTGTATAGGAGCTTTTTGTTGGCAAGGTATTTCTTTGAGAGGAATGGTATAACCTTTCAGCCATGATAATAACTTGCTTGGCATGATATTTTGCCACTCTTCCTATAATATTTTAGGCGGCTTGCAAAAACTGTATCTTTTCCTGTTATTTCCTCTTCGTGTATTGTCGTTGATCTGGGTTTGAGAAGTGGCCCTTTTATTGCTCCCATCGCCTCGTCGTCGATTGGGCGGGCGAGCTCTGTTTAAAGCATTATTAGCGTTATAGCCAGTGTTGACCCCCTTTTTTTTGGGGTGTTGTTTGTATGGCGTAGGCGTATAATTAAATTTGTTTTGGGATGTTGAAGGTACTGATCTTAGGTCTTTGCGCATCTACCTTTCAAAGGATTTTGCTTCTTTTTACCTTTTCTGTTAGTTCTGTGCCAAACAAAAAATTTATGGGTTTGGTTTTTTCCACAGTTTCTTTGACAGATTTACTCAAGCTAGGGGTTATTAGATTCGCCTGACCATCGTTATGTTGTATTGTAAATCTGTCAGAATACGACCAGAGTCACTTAAACATTCCAGAAGGTTCTCTTTTATCCCTTTGGCAATATCCATTTGTCCATTAATATAATCTCCATTCCTTAGAAAGCGCTACTAGGCCTTTAGATAATTGATTTTTGTTGAGCTTGTAGTTTTTATCTCTATTTAAATTGGGATTAGACTTAAAATATTTCTAATTTCTGGGTTTACTTCGGGTGGGGTCATGGCTTCGCAGTTGGAAGGAAGCACATATTATTTGTTTTAGCAATGTTTTTTCCTCCTTCTCAATCCATTACATAGTACATGACTCCATCTAGAAGTTAGCGCAGGGTGTATTGGAAACATTTTATCGGGGGTTTTGTTCTGGATTCTTGCCCAGAATTTTAATAAGATCGTCCGACATATCTCATCGTTGTGAATTTGCCAATACTGGAGACGAATCTATGTTATGCCCATGTAGAGGGTTCAATGGAGGCCGCATCTCGCGGATTGTGATCATCCATTTTGTAATATGTGACCTCGCCGAATCTTCAGGATTCGATCTTCACTGCTGTGTCGAGATCCCGGGCCTCTCAGGCCACGATTATCTCTTTTTGCAGTCTTAAGGTTGAGGATGTGGACTCAAGCTGAGTGATCTAGACCTTATGAGTAGATGTCGATCTGCATCTGGGTCTTGATCTACGATCGTTGTCTTTGCTCTGCGATTATTTGACCCTGAGCGTTGTTTGTGCCTACGTTTATTTTTGCGCGCTTTCCGTTCCAGTTTCTTAATCTTTTTCAGCAACTCCTTTTGGAAATTTCATCTCCTGAGTCGCTTGATTCAGAACTCATTTTTGCTAAAATGTGCTAAAAAAAACAACAAGAAAGCATATATAGTTTTGTACTTACATTTCCTGATGTTGATATATTTATGTACTCAAAAGGAAGAAAAATACACACCTTAAAATGCACACCATTCACCCAAGAGAACAAAGAAAAAGTCTGTAATCAGCGGTTTGATTCACGCGTATCGATAATTCCGAAGAAATTTGATCCGGTGTCATACGCGTCAAGCACTAGAGGCAGATAGGGAGTTACAGCGGGAACCTGAGGGAACACGGGCACTAGATAAAACTTTCAACTAGTGAGTATAAACACGACAGGGGCGTACTACGTGGTCAAGTGATACAGAGGAATGGACGCTGAAATATAATACTTTCCATTGTCCTAAAGTGACAGTGTAGGCAGCAATATCCGCAAATGAAATTATCGGTGAAGATGTGAATCACCGCACAGTCACTTTTTAACTTTAACCGTTATAGAGCAATGCTGAAATTTTTTTGGGTCAGAATTGCAAAATTTTGGTAGATTCAACCAATACACTTGGTTCCAAAAAGATGGAGCGACTGCACACACTTCAAATTTTTTTTTTGTAGATCGTTAAAAGAGAATACCAAAGTGGATTTAGAAGGAAACGATTAACATCAGACCAGCTATTTACGGTAAGGAAACTGTTAAAAAAATGCCGGGAATTCAATAGAGATTTACACAATCTATTCGTAGACTTTAGACAAGTGTATGATAGTATCTTTAGAGCAAGCTTATGGTCAGCACCAGAAGAACTTGGAACACCCAGCAAACTCATAAAAATAATTGAAGTATGCGTAGAAAGATCATATGGTACAATTATAATAGAAGTCAATACACCCCCTGTGACGTGAAGCTGGTGTCCTTGTCTATATGTGGTAATATCCTTAATGTCCACCATCCCAATAAAATGAATTTAATTGATAATGATGAAAAATAATTCATATTACAAAGAGTTTTCATAAGTAACATTATATATTATTTTACACTGTAAGACTGGCTGGATGGCTAAAGCCAAAAGCCAAAAAAAAGTCAATACAGCGAAATATTTGATATAAAAACTGGCCTTAAAAAAGGGGATGCACTGTCACCAGCTTTATATAACCTTGCCTTAGAGAAGGTGATAAAACGAACCTGATTCTAGCGTACGCAGATGATCTAGATGTTGTGGGAAGAAATACAATTAGCGTGAAGAAAACATTTATAAAACTCGAAAAAGGGGCAGAAAAGATGGGATTGAAAATCAACGAGGAGAAAACGAAGTATATGCATATGACACGAAACACAGGACGAGATCGAATACGACAAAATGTTACCATGGACGAGTACAGCTTCGAGCACGTACAGTCTTTCCGATACCTAGGGGCATTAATAACATCAGATAACAACATTAAAGTAAAAATAAGACAGCGCATACTACAAGGAAATAAATGCTACTACGCAACCCAGCAATTATTACGATCAAGAATTCTTACCAGATAAAAAAAAATAAATATATATAAAACTATTATAAGACCAGTTCTAACTTATGCTAGCGAAACATGGGCCATGACCAAACAAGACACGTTATTACTTAATCGTTTTAAAAGAAAAATTCTTAGGATAGTATTTGGAGCAGTCTGGGACCAACAAACGTTGCGGTATAAAATGCGCACGAACAACGAGATATATGAATTATATAATAGCCTAAGTATAGTACAAGAAATCAAGTGAAATAGATTAAGATGCCTGGGACATGTCTGGAGGGGTAATGACTCAAGGCTAATTAAAATGTTCTGGAAAGAAACCCCTAACAACAAAAGGCAGGATCAGAGAATGAAGGGGAATTGTTGAGACCCACCCCTGGTTGTAGAGCCATGGATTGGATTAAATTGTTAAAAGAATCTTTCCAGGAAGGTTCATTCGAAAAATGACATGGACATTAATTATCCTCCGAGAAGACCCGATTTAACTGTAAGGATTTTTTTTGCGGTTCCTGTAAATCAAAGGTGTACAAAAAATGGCTACAAATCTGAATAAGTTAAAGCCATTCGCGATGAAATTCGAGTAATTCTATAAGAATTCTATCGCCGCGTGTCAGCCAATTTCAGAGATCTTTTGGAGGAAACGCTGCGCATAGGTGGGTAGGATCTCGAAGGCATAATTTTTTTCTAAATAAATTTTCATGCTATGTAGTTAAGTAAAAGAAACAAAAGTTTAATATATGCAAAATTGAATAAGTTATATTTTTTGTAAATTATAAAAAACCTTTTCGAATATTTTTTTCAAATATATTAACAACCAAATTGAACCTCACTGACATTTTGAAACTGAATGCATAAGTACTTTACTGCCTTTATGGTATTCTTTTTTAAAAAATATTCTAACCATTTCTTTTAGACTTTCAATGAAAACCTTTTTAAATCTTTTTGCCTTTTAGCAACGGGATCACATAATTATTTAATATAAAAAATGTAGATTTGTTCTATATTTTTCCAACAGATTTAATTATTATTAAATTTTTTGGGTTAGTCGCTAGACCTACAAAAGAGGACCGCACAGAACTTGCGAATTTGCAGATCACGTAAAATACAAACTGACAAACACTTTTTAAAAATCAAAAATATCTATCAACGTTTTGGTAATAAGTTGGTTACCATATTTAACCCCAAAAATGTATTAAAAATTAAACACTAATTTAAATTAAAATATTTACATTTTGCCCTAAAAACTTATGGAAATTTTATTAAAAAACCTAAAATAAAAGGGAGTGCTTTTATTTTATTAAATAAATAAAACTGTGTAGCCTAAATATCTGTTAATTTAAATAATACTGTTTACATTTGCTTAATACTGGGGTAATTTCCAAATTCTGTTAAAGCAAAATATAATTTTAATTTAAATTATTGTTTGGTTTTTATATCTTAAAATCGGTGTCTTCAGCGTTTATTACTACTTTTAATACATACTAACATAAGTAAAACATATAATTTAATTAATTCTATTGTAACTAAAATTAAATCATTTTTATTGAATTTTTTTAAACAAACAAATAAATAAGGTGTCTCTTTAAAAAAATGTTCGTTTTATGTCGTATTTTTTTTATTTCAGTACAAATTAAGTGTTTTTCAGGAATCTACCCGAAAAATACATAAGCTGGTTATTTCATATTTTATTTAATACGAGGAAAGCCACAAAAATATCCATATTTAGTCTTCGTTGGATGACCCTGTAGGCTACAAATATTTTTTTTAATACTACTAATTAAACTAAAAAATAGATGAGTATATAAATTAAAATGTCTAGAGGTTATTAAAACTGTTAAACAATAAATCAATATATTTCCACACTAAATAAGATTTGCATTATTAATATGCCAATTTAAATCATTAAAATGTCAAATATTTATACATCTATTAAAAAATAAATAGAAATGCTTATTAAATATTTACCAGCAAAAATATTAAAACAATTCAATTCAATTTTATATAAAATTTATTTACACGCTCCTATTTACACATACTAATTCCTATGTTGCCCTATTTTTAAAACGATTAAATCCATTCATTAGGATTTCGTCTGGCACTTTGCTTGTATGTTTTTTTTCTCACGATCTTTCAGAAATTTGTACGCAACATAATGAAACAATTCAACAGGGCATTGAGATATACGTTCCTCATACCAAAAGAACCCCAAACCTTTAAATCACAAACCGTGGTTTTCTTTATGCTCTGACAAAGCCATACTTTTAAACATACAAGCTTATAGTCCAGGAAACGAACCATTTTGCCTCTCAATTTTTTTCAAAATGCATAGAAAGACTTGAAATTTTGACAGTAGGTAGCGAATAGTCCAATGATCAAAATCTATATCATGCCGAAGGGCGCCTTTACCATGGGAGTAGTTGCCAAACCATCTCGGGGGTGGAATTTTTTTAATACATTTTGACCACAGGAATCGACAAAAAAAAATGATTTCTAAGCAAAAATGTTCTATGCTTTTTTTAGTAAAATGCATACTTTTCGGAGTTTTTCGTCGATAAAATTAAAGTAATAAACTGTCTACAACAAAATTGTAGCTTTAAGGAAAACAAATAAAATGTTTTTTTTCTGTAATTGCTGTGGAACCAATACAAACCAAGTTGTGGTTTGTTAAAGGATAGCGGTTATTCATCAAACACAAAATTTCAGAGTTTCAAAGGCAAATAACGCAAGGTCTATGTATTTTTCGAGGAAAATAAATAATAACTTTTTTGAAGCATTTGCAAAGACGTTTATTTAAAAAAAAAGTATATATTATCAAAATTGAGTGAGTTATGATTAAAATATGGTTAGACGAAAATTTTTTGAGTGCAAAAATATTCGAAAACAACCCCCTAACTACCACTCTAATTAAAATGAGTCGTAGCCCTTTTTCAATTCTCTTAATCTATGTATCATAAATACATTTTAAAATTTTAACCAATTTAAATTTAATAATTTTGAAAAAAACGGAGCTGCAAGTAAAAGTCAAATTTCAGAATTTCCATAAAAAAGACCTCTTCTTCAAAATAACTTAAAAACTAAGCGAGATACGTAAAAATTACTGGAGTAACAAATTGTAGCTTTTTAAATTATAAATATTTTGCTTTTTTAAAATTTACTGTATGACGAAAATTAGGTGAGATATAAACGTTTAAAACGCGTGTGTATAGAACACTACCTTGTTTCAGCCCTTTAAACTCACCCCTTTAAAAAAGTAAGGGTTTTGAACAGTTTAAATATACTAGACCTTAAAGCTCCAACCAGTGTTTTTTTAAAGAACTTTTTATCCCAAAAACAGAAGGAGTTATGCTTAAAAAATCAATTTTTTGGAGCATTTTAAAAGCGATTCGATGCATTTTTTAAAAAAATCTCGGTTTTGTACTATTTTTGGCATTGTAATATTGTAAGGGGAGAATTTTTAAGGATTAAAAAATTACAAAAATAAATAGGTAATACTTTTAAACTGCCAGATTTTTTAATATGTTAATTTTTCTAGGGTTAACAATTTTTTTAATAAATCATAATAAGGGTTGATTTTCAAAAGTTGAAATATATTAAATATTGCTTTAAAAAATTTGATACTTATTTTTCAGTTTATATGAGCCCAATTTTATGTGACTTAAGCTTTAATATAAAAGTTTTTGCAATAAGGGTTAGTTTTCATCCAAAAAATAAAAAGCGACCTTTAGCATAATGGGGATTTTGAAGAGGAGGGTAAGTTAGGCTTAATCCCAAATTTTCATGCAAAACACTGTGATAATATATTAATTTTTTAGGGTAAATATATAATTTTTTAAATCATAATAGGAGTTGATTTTAAAGGGCTAAAATATTTCAAATAATTATTTAAAGGAACAAAATACTACTTTTTCAACTCATTTGAGTCAAATTTTAAGCTTTAATGAATAGTTTTATAGGTTTAAGCAATAAAGGGTAGTTTTCACCCCTAAAAAATAAAGAGCGCCCATCGGCATAATATAGATTTTGAAGAGGAGAATTTCAAATTTTCATGCAAATCTATGCATTTTGAAAAAATTGCGGGGTTTTGCACATTTTCTAGCTTCGTTTTCTGGACTATTACAAAAAGCTTCTTTTAAATCCAAGACTTGATGATCCAGAAGGGTAGCATCAAACAAAGAAATTATTATAATCAAACTATCTCAGAAGCCAAAGTCTGTTTTATAAATCGCATAAAAGTTACAGTCCTCTCTTGCTTGAATGGCAGTAAATCCTTCTGGTTCTTTACCCAAAACATTTTTCATTGCTAAACAATTTACTGCCAATTCTACCCTTGATTTTACCATTATTCTTTTTCTTCCAACAGTTGTCCCTGTTCCTTATAAACTGTCTCATTTTAATAATAAGGTTAAGCACATCAAACGAATCCTTTCCTGCTAAATCCGTTCTTTCCTTAATACCAAAAAATCGAGGAGCTGCATGGCATAGCATCAATCATCCCAAAAAATATGCTTCTGAGCTTCCATCCATCTTGACTTCTTTTTTTCGATTTTTTAATGACACGGGCATTTTTCCGGAGAGTTGAATAGCACATGTACTGCCAATCCCCAAAAAAAGATCCAGAACTCTCCCTTCTAACTAGAGACCTATAACTCTTCTCCAATTCTTAAATTTTAAACTACATAAAAACAAAAATTTTACATGATCGACAGTAGTACCTTTCACCCTAATATTCAGTTCCTCAAGTCAGTCTCTATGATTCATTTGGAAAACAAGCGCGGAAACTATTTCTTCCCTTCTTATCTGTAAACTCTGTATGTATTCCAAATTGGAGCTTTTTTAAAATATTGTTATCATGTCTTTGAAATCGTATATCCCACAATTTTTAGAAAAAGCGCCGCACAGTGGCATGATACGAGGTAGACTGTTTCAAAAATGGCTACAGAACGCTCAGCTTACCGAATTTAAATTTTATTTTTTTAATGAAAAGCTCATGAAATTTGAAAAGATTGTCAAAGCCCTTTTTTGAAATTTTTGTTTTTTTTTTTTAATTCTGTCCCAATTTGAAAAAGTGGCAAGCGAAATTTTGTGTCTTTGGGTAAAACATATTTTTATTCGATATTTTGGCCTAAATATTGTTACTCGGGGGTGTTTGGGGTCACCAATCACGAATATGAGGTCAAAATTTGAAAAACTCTAAATCAAGATGGCGGATTCCAAATGGCGGGTATCAAAATAAAAAAATCACCTAAAATACTGGGTATATGGATAAAATATTTTACTCAGGGGTTTTCGTTTTTACTTATCACGAATCTGAGGTCAAAATTTAAAAAAAAATGAAATTTAAGATGGCTAATCCAAGATGGCAGGTCAAAAATGGCACGTTTTAAAATTGAAAATCACTAAAAATATAGAGAATATGCTATAAATGTTTTCCTATTTACAATATTTAAAAACCTATATAAGAATATATATAAGAGGGCAGTTAATTACAGCATATTAAAAAATTATACAGAGTGTTACAAAAGTTGTACATAACATTTTTTTAAAATTTTTAATTCATTGTAGCAAACTATTTACGTATATATAAAAACCAAAATTTGGTCAAGGCTCTTTAAATTTTAAGTTTTAATATAATTATTTTTTGACTCACGCAGAATACTAATTGTAAGGTTTTTATTAACTTTATATAAATATATATATATATATATATATATATATATATATATATATATATATATATATATATAATTATTATATATATATATATATATATATATATATATATATACAGGGTGCCACAGATTCAGTGCATGCATGGGATCTCGGCAACCGTAAAGATACAAGTCGATTAAATTATGGCAAAGTTGCGCATTTAGGTGCCTAACAACATGCCGATTAGAAAGTTGTAAAATTCCGAGTATTTCCGGAGATATCCGAAAAAACCCGAAATTTGCCGATTTCGTTTTAATTTTTTTCTGACGTTATTTAAAGAGATATGGAAAAATAAAAAACACTTTCTCATGGCCACTTCTTAAGCTCTACAAAACGGCGTTGAGAGATTTTCCGTACAACGTTTCGTTTTCGTTAAACCATCATCAACTTTATTTTTTTAAATACGGCACTCAATTGTTTATAGCATTTTTTTAAAGCAGTTAAAATCCCAATTACAACGATGTATAACACTTAATATTTTTCTGTTAAATAAACATATTTTCCATAAGAGACAATGGTAAGACAAGGAACGCCATCATTTCTTATAGGGGTGTTTCCATATTTGTTAATAAATATTAAATGTTATACATTTTTGTAATTGGAATAATAAGACGTTCAAAAAAATTAAATAAATAACCCAGGTCCGTATTTAAAAAAAAGTTGATGATACACAACAGAGCATCGTGGAAAATCTCTCAACACTGTTATAACTTAGAATAGCCTAAAAGTGTATTTTGTTTTCCATATCTCTTTAAATAACGTCGGAAAAAAAAAACAAAATCAGCAAATTTTTTTTCGGATATCTCCGGAATACTCAGAATTTTACAACAATCGGCATGTTGTTAGACATTGCATCTTAACCGACTCCATCTTCGGATTCCCCATGCATCAATCATGCCTAATATAATATATATATATATATATATATATATATATATATATATATATATATATAGATATATATAAAATATTATATATATATATATATATATATATATATATATATATATATATATATATATATATATATTTTTTATATATATATATACATATATATATATATATATATATATATATATATATATATATATATATATATATTATATATATTATATAACATAATAGTTATATAAATATTTTTCCCAATTAATAATAACGTCTATAATATATCTTATATTTAATTTTTTTCAATTAATGTATATTTTTTGTGGCACTCTGTATAATTTTTTAATTTCCTGTAACCAACTGCCCTCATTTTATATGTCTTCAATTATTTGTTTAATAATATATTTATAGATGGGAAAACATATATAGCATATTCTTTGTATTTTTAGTATATTTAGACCAAAATATCGAGTAAAAATATGTTTTACCCAAAGACTCAAAATTTCAGTTGCAACTTTTTTAAATGGGGGCGGAATTGAAAAAAAAAAATAAAAAAAACAATCTCAACAGGGCAATCTTTTCTGAATTTCATAAGCATTTTATCAAAAAAAAATTGAACTTAGGTAAAGCTAAGCGTTCTGTAGCCATTTTTGAAACAGTCTAACTCGTATTATGCCACTGTGCGAGTTTATAAGATTATCTTTTACATTGTACTGACATTCCAGCAGTATAAAAATCCATGAAAAAAATATCAGTTAATACCCTAATCAGGTAGCAGAAAGTTCCTATACAACATTCTTATTCCGGGGAAATAATTTGAATATTTGGCATTTTTCGTAAACATTGACACAAGTAGTATTGGAACATCAAAGACACAAAACGACAAAACTTCAAAAAGAATTAAATATGATGTGTGCAAAAATAAAGTATTTTTTTATCGAGGTCAATAGATTTAGGGATAAAAAACAGGTATCAAATTACAATCTTTTAAGTTAAAATAAATAACAGTTTAACTTGGTGTCAACAACTTTTGTATATATCAACAACTTTTTGAAACATAACCACGTAGCTTTTTCTTTGTCTGCAGGTAAATACATTAAAAACATCTTAGCCACAAACAAAGTGACTATTTTCTTATTTTGATTTTTTTTATAAATAAATATAATTGGAGGCAAACATGATTATGTTCCCCTAAGAGTTTTATTTTATTATCGATATCAAGTATTATGGTTACGGCGAATAAAAAATATGTCAAAAACCTAATACTTATTAAGGATGACATCTTTTAGAAAGATAATATTTACTAACATTGCCTCTTGGATTTAAAATTGTACTAAATAACACTTGTCTTGTTAATTAACTTTTGCACCTATAAATATCGGAAAAAAATTAAACTAATTTTAAGTTTTTGGCTCTCTTAAGAAACCAGCTATACATCCTTTAAACCAAAAGGCAAAAATTACTGTTATATTTTGACAACTTTTTTTGTACAAAAAAATATTTCTCATACATATAGTTCTAAATTTCAGCTAACTTGCGATGCTTTTTACATAACAGTTTTATGGTGTACTAGATGAAAAGCCTGTCTCCGCCAGGCGAGAGACAATATTAAGTAGCCTCTGTCTCCGTAAGACGCCTTCCGTACGGCTAACGGTAAAAAAACACTTTTTTGCTCCTATTTTTTGCCCCGGGGCGAAATTCAAAAACAGCTTCGTTACGTTCTAGCCACTGCTAAAGACTACCTACTTAAATTATATGATTTTAGCTCAAGCCGTAACTTTAGAATCACGTGGACAGACAAATAAATATATATATATATATATATATATATATATATATATATATATATATATATATATATATATATATATATATATATATATATATATATATATATATATATATATATATATATATATATAAGTATACCTACCTACATATATCGCACATTGATTATATAGATTATGCACAGGGTTATCAAACAACTAGATAGGCCACTCTGTTGACTCTACCTTTTATATAAAAAAAAAAACTAAAATAGCCGTCTTATACCGGGTGACCCAGCGAACATTTATCAGCCCATAACTTTTGTATTTATAAGAATTAATTTTTGAAATTTAGGTGTTGTACCTGTCATATGGACAAGCTTTTAATAACTATATAAAATCATTTTTTCACTTCCGGTTTAACAGAAAGTAACCCTAAATTTTAAATAGCACTTTGTATGTATTTTTAGCCTACCTGATCCGCCTCAAACTTCTCTTTTCAACTGTGTGTCACACTTGTCATTTGATTTTAATATGGCTGCCAAAATCATTTTTTCAAAATTTTAGCAGGCCATGACAATAACAAATTATCAGCATTTAAAAGGCTTTGCAATGTGAAGAATAAGGTGTAAAATATTTGTGATTTTGTTAATATTTATATAATTAACAAAAGTTAGGAATAGATGTTAATTTTTTAAACTTTAGAAATGAATTTTTTATCGCTTATTATCTCAAAATCCAAAATATGTAACTCCAATTTTTATTTAATTTAACTTTAAATCAAACATTGACCATTTCATTAAATTAATCAGAACTGGTATAAAGAATTATACATGTCTACATTTCTCTATGATAATTGTTCACCTTTTGTAATAGGTTTATTAATAATTTTTTTTGATTTGTACCAAAAAAATGTCTTTTTATTTCATAGACCTCTTAATATGTTCATTATTTTTATTATCCCTATGCTGGGTATTAATTACACTACCTACTTGACGCATTATTGTTACCTGTACTTAAACTAATTATAAGAATTTGCGAATCAATGTAGATATGTATGATTTTGCGATTTTGGTAAAAAGGTCAGCTGTGCGTACTAATTTTGATAAATTATATGAAATAGTAAATGTTTGATCTAAAGTTAAATAAAATAAAAATTAAAGTTTTCTAATTTGGATTTTGATATATTAAGCGGAAAATAAAATTTTCTAAAATTTTAAAAATTAACCTCTATTCCTAACTCTTATTAATTAGATAAAAAGTAACAAAATCACAAATATTTTTACGCCTTATTTTTCACATTTCAACGCCTTTTACATACAAATAATTTTGTCACGTCATGGCCTACTAAAATATTGAAAAAAAACAATTTTGTCAGCCATTTTGAATTCAAATGTGACACATGGTTGAAAAGATAATTTTGAGGCGGATCAGGTAGGCTAAAAATATATACAGGGTGCTATTTAAAATTTTAAATTTAAGGTTACTTACGGTTAAACCGAAAGTAGGAAAATTGGTTTTATTAAGTCATTTAAAGCATGTCCCTATGATAGGTGCATCATCCAAATTTCAAAATTTTATTCTAATAAATAAAAAAAATATAGGCTATTACATCTCCGCTCTGTCACCCGGTATAACTTTTCCGAATTCAAAAATGATTCAAAAACAATTGAACATCAAATAAAACTAATATTTTAAAATAGAAACCATAATTTTTATAAAATTATCAAATTTCTTTTATATCTTTTGATTTAAAATATATGTTTAATTCAAAAACGTCTGTTTTCTGCAGGTTTAAAACGAGCATATGTTCGTTTACTATGCCATTAACACATGACAGATTGAGAGGGATACCTGTTCACCCTGTTTCAAAACAATAAAGGACATATTAAACATTTAAAAGAGGTTTCGAATGTTGGTAATGAATAAAATAAAGGTCTTATAACATACTTGAAATTTATTTTTGGCAGTGCGTAGCTGGACAGTGTACAATTATAGTTGGACTACAATATCGCCAAATGACCATCACGACTTCTCCGGCAGCACACAATTCTTCTGTTAAAATTCTTATTCTTCTTCTTCTTCTTCCTGGGAGCCGTCTTTTACTACCGGAGGCAGCGCATCCTCTTGGGTTTTTTGTGCCTAATCTCCCATTGTCTTTTATACCAAACCTCCCATTAGTCTTGTTCCTTCTACAAGTCTGTATAATCCCGAGACTGGTTGGTTGATATATTCCTGTGGGCTCATTTTCGGTTGCCCAAATAATGCCTGTGTTTTGTGATTTAACGCTTCACATTCACACAGTATGTGGTAGGCTGTTTCTTCCCCCTCGTCGCACAATCTGCAACTTGGGTCCCCATTGTATGAGCCTTGTGTAGGTGTCCTCTTAGGTTATCGTGCCCTGTTAGTAACCCTACTGTTATGCGAAGTCTTTTCCCACTTTGTCTTAGTAGTTCTTCCTTCGTTCAAACACTTGTAACTTGTAACGTTATGAAGCTTTTTCCATGTCTTACTCTACTGAGGTTTTCCCAGTATTCCTCGTGTTTGTTTCGGATCCACTCCCTGGTTTGCCCGCGTGCTGTGGTTTTGGTCAGTCCAAGAGCAGGTTCTGGTCCAAAGTATGGTGTGGATGATCCACGTCTCGCTAGCTCATCCGCTTTTTCGTTGCCTTCTCTTCCCGAATGTCCTAGTACCCACAGAAGAGTTACTCTGTTGCGTTCTCCCAGGACCTCCAGTTCTTTTTGGCATTCCCATGTCAGCTTGGACGTCACCTTGGGGTTTACTAGTGCCCCTAGTGACGCTTGGCTGTCTATTATCCGCTTGTTTTTGTAAGCCCTCCTGTTATTTTCTTTTGCACAGTGCAGTAAAGCATATATTTCTGTTTGAAATACAGAACTGTGTGTTCCTCGTGGAATGGAGAATTGTGAATTCCTCATTTTACTGTACACGCCCGCTGAAGTTCCCTGTTCGGTTTTCGAACCATCCGTGCCGGGGAGATCGAGTTGCTGCCACTCACTTCGATCCGGAATTTTTACCTCGTTTTTGTTGAATAAGTATTGGGGAATCATCTGGTCTGTTCTCTCGTCCAGGATTTTGCCGCCAACCTGACTTTTTATGTTGTTGTGTGCCAAACTAGCGTAGACACCAGTTGGTTTTTGTTGCAGTCGGAAGTAGCTCATTCTTGCCTCTCCCATCACTATACAAATTTTTCATTACTTCCAAACCATTTCTGGAGCTATGTCACGAATTATTAGTGTAATTTTCTTGTTTCCTTTGTTGAGTGGTTAGGGGATTGTTTTCGTAAGCTTTGCGTTTCACAGTCGCATGATTTTGGTGGTCAATTTACGTTCCCATTCCTTGAAATAATCCTCCCTCCAAACCCTAGACACAATAAATTCGATGTTTCTCGTGGTGTGTGACATGTCGCACCATCTTGTTGGAACCACATATTGTCTACGCCATTCCCCAGACATTAGAACAATATTCTAAAGATTGACTGATTTGGAATACATACAGAGTATACAGATTGGATGAAGACCAATACTTTTTGGTTCAAAAGGGAAACCAAGCTTTTTTAAAGCAGCTAAGGCTATGGATGTAATGTGTTTGGGCCAGTTAAAGTTATTGTTAGAAGTAACGCCAAAATGATTAAATAACTTCTTTTCGCGACACCGAACATGACTCTGTCTTGGAGCATTAAACTGGACAAGATTTTTGAAGCTTTAATTTAAGATTAGTTTAAGGTTTTGTGAAAGTAATATTCGCATTGACGCTTGTTGTTTAAATCAGGGGTATTCCGGGTATGTTACCCTTGGAATTGCAAGACAAAACCATACACCTTTTAGGCATTTTGTTACGATATTGCAAGTAACAAACAATAAACACAAAATTATAGTAACAATTTAATAAACACCAATCACTGAAATAAGAAGGTTTTTATCAATCCAGAAAACTTCTGCAACCACATAAATAAAATCACACAAAGCAGAACAATCGAAATGTCATCTTTGTTGCCTGTAGTATCAGGTGTACCGCAAAGTTCGATACTGGGTCCGCTTCTGCTTTTGATATACTCGGCAGATATTTTGAAACGAATAGAGATTGGTTCTTATTAAGCATATGCTGATGATATTTAGTTAAAATATAGTTTACTTTCTTATGAACATCATATTGCTGAGTATAACATGAACAGAGAGCTAAATGATCTATCAAAGAAACACAGCCTTTTATTGAACCCTAAAAAGTCACAGGTTCTCTACTTTGGTGGGGTCAAGGCTGCTCGCCTTAGCGAGAAGGTGAACATAAATATTAATGGACAAACTGTGCCGGAGGTAAAATCAGCGAAATCGTTAGGGGTCGTAATAGATGGTGGTCTTAAATTCGATGAACATGTTAACTCCCTCATCAGAAAGGCTTACTGCAATTTAAGAATTATATATGTCAATCGGGAGATTCTGTCCAAAAAACTTAAAGTCATGCTGGTTGAAACCCTGGTACTTTCATTTTTTAACTACTGTTCATTCGTTTATGGTCCGTTTTTGACTTTGCATATCGGCGGAAGGATTTAACGGGTTTAAAATTCATGTTGTCGTCTTGTCTGTTCCCTGCGCAAATTTGATCATGAATCAGAAAGTATCAGGGATTTGAAATGGCTAAATATGGCAAATAAAAGACGGTTGCAGTTTGCCGTTTTCTTGCATAAAATTATGACCTCTGGCATTCCGGACTACCTGCACGCAAAACTAATAGCACGCAACACCCTCCATAATAGAACTATACGCAATGGAAGTATGTTGGCGGTACCGAGATACTTGACGACTTTGTTTCGGAGTGGCTTTACTTATCAGGCTACAAATCTCTATAATAAATTACCAAACGATATTAAATCTTTAAGTGTTAAGGCTTTTAGGAGAAGATACCGAGCATCTCTTTTTCAATCACAGTAGTTTTAGGCATCCGCATATTATTCTTTAGTTGCTTGAATGTGTGTGTTTAAGTGTGTGTAATTGAGAATATATTAAATTTACTTATATTATCTTATTTTTACTTATTAGTTATATTTATAATCTGTTTGTCATTTTACTTTAATATTGTAAGAACTCCAGCCTTTGGGGTTGTATGGTGGAGTAGCCGATTACTAATTGGCTAAATATCGCTCTAATATGGTTGGTTGTGGTAGGGTTAATTTACAAATCTTATCTTATAGATGTAATATACCTAACTATTTTATTATAACCTTATCACTTAATAAAAGACGATTATTATTATTATTATTAAATTAACGAAACATGTAATTTGCATGGAAGGGTTGATGAGAAGACACACACAAGCACACGAAAACGGGACTCCGGCTCTGCCAAAAGTATGATGTGTTGCCTACCTACATACTGATTTCTCAGTGTGTAGGTAGGCAACACATACCAAAAGTTCATGGAATTTCGTTACTGCGCAGAATCGCAGAGGCCCACTTATGACAGTTTTTTTCATAGTGGGTCGGATATTTTTTAATCGAATAGGCCATAGTATTGGGCTTCCATTACCCTTCAAACTTCTTTGATTTTCACGTCTCCGATCGATTGTGAAGTAACGCTAATCCTGTGACCTCTTTCTGGGGCAATATAGTTCTTAACCAGGTTGCAAGCCGTTAAGAGAGGTGAATTTAATTAACTTTTACGCCTCGTCAACTTTGTTTGGACTTTTTCCTTCTGTCTCTTATCTTGATCATTCTGTTTGTATTTTCTTTCCGCATACTTTTTGTTCTTAAAGTGTTTTTTTGTTCTTAAAGCATATTTATATTCTTGTTGTCTGCATTTTTCTTAAGGGTTTTCGGCAAAAACATGCCTACCACCTCTTAAATTAAACTTATTTAAAATAAATTAAATTTACCATACTTTGTACTTAAACTAATTAAAATAAAAACAAAATTGTAAAACAACTAACTTAATTCAAAAAATGTTTGTTTTTGACCTAATAATAAGGAAATTGCCCATAATACGTTTCAAGTTTTCTTAACCTCCGTGAATAAACAATTTCTGCATTATAATTAAGTGTTCGGACTTAACCTTGTAATAAATTAATTAATGTGTAACAAGGGTGTTTCTAAGATCAACATGTATTTTTAATTATATCGTTAGGTTATGTTAAAATAATAAATAATTTATTTTATTATTTTTTAAATAAAAATTAAACTGTTGCCGAAGGCAACGCTTAATTTTAGGATTAGGTACCGGGTGTTCCACTAAGAGAGGTAGTCGGCTATGTCTCAGAAACTACTAATAGTATAACTTTCGGGAAACATTTTTTTAAATAAAAGCGACCAAGAGAAATTGCTGGAAATTATTTTCAAGTCTGTGGGATGGCCGTTAGGGGGCGTAAGGATAACGTCAAAAGTGGTACTATTTTAATATTTAATGTTTTCTAGACAAAGAAGCTTCAGGTGTAATTTTTGGCAGTTCTAAAATAAAGTGGTGGGGAAGGTTAAAGTTTAATTTAGAAAAGTGATAATAACTCTGGTTTGCTTTAAACGAATTTAGTGAACTTGGTCTCGTTTAGAAGAGCATTTTAAGCATTATTTTCAGGTGTATAAACTTTTCTACACTCATTTTCACAAACGCCGCTAGAGTGCGTCAAGGTAAAAACTAACACTTACAAATTTTGAAAAATTTAAATACAATGATATATTTTTTTACATATTTCGATAGAAAAATATCCAACAAAACGGCGAAACCGTAATTTAATATCTTTTTTAGTTCAACCCTTTAAGAACAAAGCATTTAAAGAACACATAGACAACACTAAAAATAATTTTTAAAATAAAATTGTTGATTTTTTGACATTTCAGCATCCTTTTGTTTTCAAAGATAACTTAAAGACCACGCTCAAAGATTATTATTATTGGGTTGTTTTATCTAATTTGTTTAATATCTTAAATGGATTAAAATAAGTAAAAATCATGCGGGTATTCATTAGATTTTGTAAAATTTTATAAATTTAATTTTACCTAAAGAAATCGGCCTAGTAGAAAACATTGTGTCGTTAAATGGTTACGTCTCTATTTATTATTTTTTGCTAATATATTCGGTTTGAAAAAATATTAAATTACGGTTTTCCCGTTTTTGGGACTTTTTTTCTCTATCTAAATGCGTAAAAGGTATACATCATTGTATTTAAATTTTTAAAAAAATTTCGAAGTAAGTTTTTACCCTTGACGCACTCCTAGCGGCATTTATAAGATAAGTGTAGCTGTTTATATACCTGAAAATAATGCTTAAAATGGTCTTCTAAACGAGACCAAGTTTACTAAATTTGGTTATATCAAACCGGAGTTATTAGCATTTTCTAAATTTAACTTTAACCTTCCCCACCACTTTATTTTTAGAACTGACAAATTCACTAAGCTTCTTTGTTTAGAAAACATTAAAGATTAAAATAGTACCACTTATTGATACACTTTATTTAATATTTTTTTGAGAAATGTATATTTTAATGTTTTGACGTTACCCTTACGCCCCCTAGCGGCCATCCCACAGATTTGAAAATAATTTCCAGCAATTTTCCTTGGTCGCTTTTATCTAAAAATATTTTCCCGAAAGTTATACTATTAGTAGTTTCTGAGATATAGCCGACTACCTCTCTTAGTGGAACACCCGGTACATAGTACATAATTAAAGAGTAGAGGAACAGTTTCCAAAATGTTATTGTTATTATGGCTAAATTACACGGACACGCAAATAAAATCGGTTTGTACTCTACGTACAAAATATGTATTCTAAGAGCCTTTTTCCTTAACACGAATCGGGGGTCAAAATTAATGTATTATATGAGATAGTACGTTCGGGAATCCTTTTCAAGCGGTCTAATGCCTCTGGCTTTTGACAGTCAGAGATCTCGGACCGCTTAAAGAAGATTTACCGTAAATAATAACAGAAGTTACAGAAGTACCTCAAAAAACAGGTCTAAAATACCAAAAATGTATGAAAAAATAAGAGCACAAATACAGATTTGTTTTTATTTTTAAATGTATATTCATTTAAAAAAGACCACGAAAAAAAAAATTGACCTTTAGAACTGATGTATCATGTATCGTATTTTTTTTTCTAATCTCTAAATCAAAGTTAGAAATCATTATTATTAAAAAATCAACCGACTGGCACCAAATTGTGTGCTGAGAGATGACTGATCATGAAACTAAAGTCAGATTTGCAAAGTTTAAAATGACGGGTCCAATATGGCGGTAGGATTTTCGATCAACAAAGTCAAGCCACATTTCATACATTGTGGTTTCGGGTGTCGCTGGTCACAGATTTGACGTCAGATATCCTCTCCCAAACCCATAGGTAGGTTTGAAGTGAGTGGACTTTTTACGCCCTACACTGCGACCGTTCGGTCTATTGTGGCTCAAACCTTTTTATATTTCTCCCAATAGGATCAGACTTCTAATGAATTCGATATCAGATTGGGAGAGAGTTCTTACATCCCCTCTTACTCGTGTCGCTACCGGACACGAGCCAAATGTGTTCTGATGTCCCTGTCTCCTGGAGAGCATGACGAGCAGACGATTAGATCCGTCATGCCCTCCTCTCTCCGTCTAGTGACATGGGTAGCTACCAGGTCCTTGTTACAGGAACCAGATATTCCTTCTGAGGCCGCATTTCCGGCCTTACCCTATGAAAATGGTCCTATCCGCTTTGTGTTTAAAGCCAGGGAACTCTTTTCCCTATAAAGGCGGTTCTGTCCGCCTTCTGTTTGGATTCAGGGATCCCTTCCTAAGCAACTGCTTGTTCGGGATGGATTAGCCCTTCCCCGTGAAACAGGCGCCGGTGACTTCAGGGACACCTTTCGAAACGGGTTCACCCGTTTCGGTCGGCGCACCTTTCTGCTTGTCACCTTGGGTAGCACCTCTCGAAACGGATTTATCCGTTAATTAATCTTATCTTAAACCCCCTTGTTACACCAATTTTATTACAAGGTTAAATCGAACATAATTATAATGCAGAAATTGTTTATTTACGGAGGTTAAGAAAACTTTAAACGTATTATGGGCAATTTCCTTAATATTAGGTCAAAAACAAACATTTTTTGAATTAAGTTGGTTGTTTGACATAACCTTAGTTTTGTTATCCTATAAAAACGGTTCTGTCCCTTTCTGTTTGGACTAAGGGAAGTAATAGTCCATCACGACAGAGCCCCGCATTACCGCAGTAAGGCTAGATACTCTGAGAGGTCGCCCTGTATCTCAGAGGCACCGTTGGAGACACCTGTTTAAGGCACAGAAAGTCATTTACTCAACAGCACGGTATGCTAACACCTTGAGTTAAGCTTGTGTTCATCTTAGCTTCGGATCCCGTTCCATACGCTAGCCAAAAGAGTTGCCGATAACCAGCAACTCTAGCGCATGTTCCAAAAGATCCTACTGGGCTCAACCACGAAAATGACGTATGAACACAGCGGTGAGTCCCAAACCCATAACCAAAAGTGGCTAGCTGAAAGCAAGTGAATTGGCCTTAAACGATAGATTTTTACCTTAGATTTTTCCATTTTACATTTCTCCGCCCCCAAAATCTATAACCTTAAATGACCGGGTGAAAGCGAATTCAATTAGCATCAAGTCTTAGATGCTTAACCCCTAAACCTATTGCCCTTCGTGATCGAAAAAAGGGACTAATTAAACCAGCTTTCTCCCGGTCATTTGGGAGTATAAGTTTGGGGGTTAAGCATAAAGGGTTTGAGGTCCATTTAACTCGCTTTTCCCTAATCGAAACCCCGATATATATTTGTTTAAAGTAGACTTATTAATATTAGTGTATTAATTTTAATATTCAGTTGATACTTGCAATAAATTGAAACATAATTAAGTGTTTTTAAATACTATATACCTACATATTACCTAATTTTAGTAATACTGTTCTTGAAAGTGCAAAAAATAATGTATATACCCTGAGACTAAAGACCCTTAAATAATTGTTGCCCGCAGGAGAACCCCTAAGCAACAAACTTCTTTCGCGGAATTAAGGTAGTTGTATCACGAAAAGCACCTTCGTGGGTTTTTTTTAATTTATACTGACTATTATTTAAATAATTCTACATCGATTGGTGCAGAATAAAATTTATGAACAATACAGTTTCGAAGATATTTAGTTGCAAAGATAGTATTTTTGAGGCTCTTATACATTGCATTTAACTTTAATTTTTTTTTAAGATGAGAGAACTACGGAATGTTTAAAAATCAGTCTTATTGATTGTTACAATACAGTTTCTGAGATATAATATATATAATTAATAAATAATGATAAATTAATCTAATTAAACTCGTGGAAGGGATACATTAGAAACAATCTGCCAACAACGTATGTATTTAACCCGCGAAGAGAGTATATAAACTCTAATTAATATGAGAAGTAACGTTGGTGTTATTTTTTTTTTAAATACCAAAGCAATTTTTACTGTCTTTTATTCAATATGTATTTTTTTAAATTCAATGTTAAGATTTAATAATTGGGGATAGTCTTAAGTGTAGCATATGTTTAATAACTTTTATTGATAAATATTTACGCATTCGTATATTTTTCATAAAAATAACAGTTATAAGAACAAGTTTATCACACAATATTATTATTTTATTTATACTTAACATTACTATTATTGCAACGTTTAAACGAAAATAATAAATTAATTAAACCTTTAATAATTATAAATTAAATAACTTATCAATAAAAAGTATATTCAGGTATCACGCTTATAAAAATAATTTTGCTGCACATCTAGACAAATTACTGATTGTTTTTAAAAACATAGTTGCAGATTTTACAAAAGAGCAGTTAGTCAAAAGGAATTGACTGGAAATAGACTGTCAGAGCATTTGTGGCTATGAATAACGGCGCACGTGGGATGGACTCATAAAAAGACGAAAAAACTTAATTCAATTACGGATAACTTTTTCACTTCCAAAAACATTCCCGAAAAAAAGTGAGACTTCTGCAAATATTCTAAAGAAAAATTACTCATTTACCTGAACGGTACTGAATACTTTTTGTGCAAAAAATCTTGTTCTATAAAAGCTACCATATTTGACATACCGGGTATTTATTAATAAATAATTGACCAATATTTTACCGTAAAATGTGTCAGCTATGAAAAAAAAATTAAATTAGAAAGTCTTTGGAATCTTTACCTTAATAAATGCTAAAAGACCATGTCTGCAGAAATCTAGAAAAAAGCTATACAATTTTTTGCATAAGTCCTAATTTTTTTTTTATTCGGCCATTTTTCCAGACAACCGAAAATGTGTTTAAAAACAATTTTTATTGAATCCAATTTTTTCTGCTTTTAGAAGTAAAAGTCTCTTTTGCGTTAAAAAATTCGGAAGATTATGGCCGTTTATGGGGCCTATCAAAAGGAAGATTTTGAGCAAAAAAATGTGTGCCACAACCTAATCTTGTGCGCCGAAAATTCGTTTTTTTTTGTATAAAAATCAAGGTTTGGAGATATATTTCCGAAAAATAAAAACCCAAATCAAAAATCCAAAACAAAAAGAATCGATAGGCAAATTTAAAACGAGCATTTAAGAAAAATGAGCTTAAACGGTTGAACTAGATGAGCTGTAGAATAATTTGGGTAATAATACGGCTGACCAACTGTACTGTATACTCTAGCGAAAACTTTTTGTTACGACTGTCGCAATACAACTACTTTAAATAAATTACTTTATTTCTTGAGTGTACAATAGAGTGTTTGTTCACACGGGACTTAAATATTTGGAGACTGGGAGGAGAAGAAAACACTTCAGCCGGTAGCAGCTTCCATAGTCTGGACACTCTTAATGAAGGAACGAAAGAAAACGGGAACTCCGGGGCTCTCTAATTGAACGAAAAAGATCAAAATTTGCTTTTACGTGTTGCTTCTTTTGGACTGCCAGAGGCGGCATTATACAGGCCAACCTTGGAAACCAAAATCCTATAAAAAGGGCGAAGATTCCAACAGCTCGACGGTGGGCAAGAAAGGGGGAAGCCTTTTTTGTAAGGGGTGGGATCATTAATAAAAACTAATAGCTCTTCTTTGAATAGTCCATAATGCTAAGTGTTGTAGGAGACGCCCATTCCCCAAAGAAACAATATTCAAAAGGGTCTGATTTGGGACACCTACAGATATACAGATTGGAAGAAAAATATTTCCCTTGTAAGAAATCAACTTTTTTAAAGCCCCCCTGAGGCTATGGATTAATGTGCTTGTGCCCCGTCGGGGGTCATTCTCAAAAGTCGCCGAAAGATTAAACGACTCTTTTTTTCTGCGAACTTGGCCGCTTTAACGTACTTGACCATTGGGAAATGTTTTTTAAAAAGCGAACAGGAATGTTTTGGAGGTATTTTAAAATGAACAAGATTTCCGGCTCCCAATCAAAAATAAGTTTAAGGTTTTGTAAAGAGACATCCGCAAAAACCTACCTTGGTTTCCAAATCAGGCTTATTGACAGGTTGAAAATTGAATGTTAGGTGGAGGGCCCTTATGTCAAAAACTTGAATGGGATTGATTGTGGAAGAAGAACCACCCTTATATTAAAAATACTGGAAATACGTTGCAGAT